>JASAND010018773.1:0-23360 GCA_030248195.1 Trissonchulus latispiculum
AGCGTACTTCGTTCAGTTACGTATTGCTAATGGAGGAATTCACTGGTGGTGTTACTTTGGTGATCGGACCCATGGCTGGCCAGATCTGGTTCAACTGGTTCAAAATTGAACCAGTTCCTGGTTCAAGCTACTGGAGATAGTTGGAAGGCTGAAATTTTGCATACAAAGGTTATTGGGTATGGGGAATTCACTGGTGGTGCAACTTTGGTGATCCGACCCATGGCTGGCCAGATCTGGTTCTACTGGTTCAAAATTGAACCAGTTCCTGGTTCAAGCTACTGGAGATAGTTGGAAGGCTTAAATTTTGCATACAAAGGTTATTGGGCATGGGGAATTCACTGGTGGTGTTACTTTGGTGATCCGACTCATGGCTAGCCAGATCTAGTTCAACTGGTTCAAAATTGAACCAGTTCCTGGTTCAAGCTACTGGAGATAGCTGAAAGGCTGAAATCTTGCATACAAAGGTTATTGGGCATGGGGAATTCACTGGTGGTGCAACTTTGGTGATCCGACCCATGGCTGGCCAGATCTGGTTCAACTGGTTCATTGTTCAAGCTACTGGAGATAGCTGAAAGTCTGAAATTTTGCATGCAAAGCTTATTGGGCATGGGGGAATTCACTGGTGGGATTTGTGATTGCTGCTGCCACAGTCATGGCAGCGTTCCCAAAAACTAGACGGAGGACAAGTAGGAAAAATGCTCCTTGCAGTCGCATGAAAAAGTTAATATGAGCTATGATGGTCAACATTTAAATGTGTCGAAGGACAAGATTTAAAATGTTTATATGAGCCCTGGGCTTGTTTTAGTGGGTGGGTGGGTGGGGGGCCGCCCCCCACTTTAGCGGTTCCCCCCCACTCGACCCCTTCCCCCCCACTCGGCCCCACCCCCACTTTTTTGGGCTTCCCCCCCACTCACCATAAGGTGCCCAGTAAATGCCAAATTTTAAGGATTTTTGGTCAAAAATTTTCAAAAAATTTCCGGCTTCGCCGGAATTTTTTCTCAATAATCGTCTATTTTGGTACTCAAACTCGATTTTTTTGAGCACGTTTTAGCATAGTTGTAGCAGTATATGGTAGGAAAACAGTCTATTTTACTCCATTTTTAGCGATTTTAGACCACTTTGGATTCCCCCCCACTTTTGGGCCCCCCCCACTAGTGGGGGGGGGGGGGCTCCCCCCCTCCTCCCCACCCCCACTTTTTTCGCCTAGAAAAAGCCCAGTGAGCCAACATCTAAATAAGAAGAGGACAAGATGTAAACGGCTAATATGAGCCGCTACGTTTCTCTTGGGCTCATATTGACGCGACTAAAATGACAAACATACCTATATACAGTTTATATACGGTTAGAAAGATACAGTCAAAACGGCTACCAGTCCACGGATCCACGAGGATACAATGAAATCAAATACAATATCAAAATCACCAAAACGTGGACACCCAGAGTCAGACCAACCTTATTCCGCTACCGGTTTCGGGGCTCCAAAGCGGGCCCCTACCTCAGGCGATTCTTCACACGCTGCAATCGTTCTTCGGGGGTAAATTGTCGGGGGATCAATGTTCGGTTGAATCGGCTGCTGGGTAATTTGGGGTCTCTGGGTGGGTTGGGATCGGGGGGAGGGGGGGGCCGGGTGGGCTGGGAGGGCTCAATATTGGGATTGTTACCACTGTTGCTGTTGTTGTCGACTACTCCAGAATGGATGCTAGTAGCAAAAGTCCCGGGAGGTGGGGTTTTGTTTTGCGAAGGACGGTTTCCCAATTGATTCCAAAAGGATAGTCCGAAAAGGTTGACTTATCCACCACTTTTCCTTCCTCTTTCGTGGCCTCGTCGTCCGCAGAATCGATCACCGTAACAAGCAGATCATGTAAATTATGGCTATGACTGCTAAAATCACACGAAAGTGGCTTACTAGCATCCATTTTGCGAATGTCATGTCGGTGTCCATTAAACCGTATGGAGAGTGGGTTGCCAGTCTCCCCCACATATTGGGAAGGGCACCCCCTGATTTCCGCCAAATAAACGACGCCCGCACTTGTGCAATCGAAATTACCTCTGAGTCGATATTTCAACCCAGTGACCGAGCTCGTAACACTGGTTCCGCTTTTGATCGCTGGGCAAAGTGCACACCTCCGTCGGCCGCACCTAAATATTCCACAAGGACCCTGGGCCACAACCCTCGGTGGCAACCCACTCTCCATACGGTTTAATGGACACCGACATGACATTCGCAAAATGGATGCTAGTAAGCCACTTTCGTGTGATTTTAGCAGTCATAGCCATAATTTACATGATCTGCTTGTTACGGTGATCGATTCTGCGGACGACGAAGCCACACGAAAGAGGAAGGAAAAGTGGTGGATAAGTCAACTCTTTTCGGACTATCCTTTGAATCCAGTGGGAAACCGTCCTTCGCAAAAACAAAACCCCACCTCCCGGGACTTTTGCTACTAGCATCCATTCTGGAGTAGTCGACAACAACAACAGCAACAGTGGTAACAATCCCAATTTTGAGCCCTCCCAGCCCTCCCCGCCCCCCAGTCCCCCCGATTCCGACCCCCCCCGAGACCCCCAATTTTCCCATCTGCCTATTAAACCGAACTTGGATCCCCCGAAATTTGACCCCCGAAGAACGATTGCAGCGTGTGAAGAATCGCCTGAGGAAGGGGCCCGCTGTGGAGCCCGAAACCGGTAGCGGAATAAGGTTGGTCTGACTCTTGGTGTCCACGTTTTGGTGATTTTGATATTGTATACAGTTTACGGTTGTCATATAAGCATCAGTGTTTATAAACGATTTGATTGGCTTGGGAATATATTGAATCAATGCGATGATTGCGATGATAACTTCAAATGTGATTTTTCTCAAGATTTCACAACATGTGTAAGTTCCACATTTTCGTTTCTTCATTAGATTGGACTTCGGTTTCGTTTTGTTGACTTATATGGTGGCCTTAAATGTGTACTTGGATGTAGCGGTGGAGAAGAAAACGTTTACGTACAGCTTTGCAAAATTAATGTTTATGCGTCGTTATTCATCCAAGCCATTTCAGTGTTGGATTAAAAGTAAGCAAAAGCTAAATGAGCGTCAATATGAGCCCAAGAGAAACGTAGCGGCTCATATTAGCCGTTTACATCTTGTCCTCTACTTATTTAGATGTTGGCTCATATTAAACATTTTAAAACTTGTCCTTGACACATTTAAATGTTGACCATCATAGCTCATATTAACTTTTTCATGCGACTGCAAGGAGCATTTTTCCTACTTGTACTATTATACAGACTAAAACTGTTTTAAAACAAATTAAAAATGCTATTTATTACGTTTTGCTATGCTGGCAAATCAGTGTAAACTTGTGGTAAATTTGTGATAAAAAGTTGTAAACTTACGGTAAATTTATGGTAAAAGCAACGTAACAAATATTGCTTCATTTTACCACATTTTTACCAAACTTTTCCATCGACTATTAGCGTGGTAAAAAAATGCGGTAAAAGTATAGCAATAACACGAGAAAAGCATGGAACACATAGTGGTAGATTTGTTGTAAAAACGGGATTTTGAATGGTAAAATGTATGTAAAACAGTGTAATATCATGGAAAATTAGAGGATTTCTTGTGCTAAAATTATCGTACCTTGCGCAAGTAAAAACGTGGTAAAAAGTCATAAATGCCCAATGGAAGAACCACTATTTTACCACATTTTTACAATTTATTTTACTACTGTTTTCCCATGAAAAGTTCTCCCTGTGTCCTGGAACTTTGGGTCTGGAGGGGAGTTAAATCTTGGAAGAAGGTTGGTGGTCGATCAAAGAAATCTAGGGTTGGGCGAGACCGAGACCAGGGTACCGAGACCGAGACTGACCAAGTCTCGGCTTTTGGGCGAGACCGAGACCAGCAATTTTTAGCTTAAACTTAATTTCTTCCTGTTTTTGAGGAATAGGCCTAGCATTAGGAAGTTTAGCACATAAACATAAGGTTTCCGCACCTCTTTTGTTAATTTTCACTCCACTGACTTAAAAAATCGCTGAAATTTTTTCAAAAAATTTCCGGTCTCGGTCCGAGACCGAGACTTTTGGGTGAGCGAGACCGAGACTCCCCTTGATGAAGGGTATATACTCACAGGTGTACCAGGCAACAGTTTGCCCCCTGTGAGACCCATAGGTGTACCACCTGCTTGAGTTGGGGGGAGGAGTAGAAGGTCCATATTTGGCTCAGGGGACCCCACCAAAATTCGAAATTTGGGGCCCCCCTAACCTGTACCCAAGTTTGTTTGGCACCTTTTTGGCACTTATTTAGATGGGGGATTTTTTGGCACTTATGTAGATGGGGGGGGGGGGGCAAACATTTGGCACTTATCTGGCTTATTTTTACTGGGGGGCCCACTCGGCAACCTCCCCCCCCATAACCCAAAAAATTGCCAGATTTCACCATTTTTACCCTAAATTGTCAAGAATTTTTCCGGCTTCGTCGGAATTTTAACGAAATTTTCGCTATTTTAGCGTAAAAAAACACCTAAAATTAGTCATTTTTTAGCGATTTTGCTAATTTTTACACAAAAAAACGTAAAAATTTGCAAAATTTTTTCCAAAAATATGCCCCCCCAATTTTGGTGATTCGAAATTCGGATTCGAAAAAATTTTCTATCTCCGATTTGGCTGAGAACTTGCCCTAGGGTAAATCGAGGTAATTTTAATTTTAATCGAGGTAGACCTTTTAATTTGTAGCTGTAAGGTTAATGAGAAATCAGCGTTTGAAATTTCATATCTTTAACATATAGAATGTGCGTTTGTCTAGCACATGTGACGCAGTCACGTGACCAAATCTGTGTCACATGTGCAGCAGAGACATATAGCCATGGGGTGAAAAAAAACCCACCCCTTTTTGGGGGGAAAAAACCCACCCGCCTCCTGGGTCACGGGTTGGAGCTAGGAGCTCCAAAACATACAGTACAGCTCAAAAAAAACTTTATTTTTTGCGAAGTTCGCCTTTTTTGCGAACTTCGCGAACTTGGTGAAATTTCGCCAAATTTCGCGAACTTCGCGAAGAATTTTTCGCGATGTTTCGCGAAGTTTTTTCAGTTAGCTAATTGAGGGGTTTTCTCCATAGTAAAAATAAAAAGTTAAGTGGGCAAGCAAAATTTCAATTTTGTTTTGATTCAAATCCAAACATCACGAATTTCGCGAACTTCTCCAAATTTCGCGAACTTCGCGAAGGATTTTCGCGAAATTGTTAGTTATAAATAGTGAAAAGCCCGGTAACCAGTTTCAACCTCTTCCAGGAGTTCGGGTGTTATCTGGAATGAAAGAAAGCAGCATGGAATGTACGTACGCAACCAGATAGGCTCTAATTAAACCAACTGACATTTTGTTGTAGACCTTTATAATCTGCTACAGTGATGATAATAGCTCCGAGTGCGCCTAAAACTCTGATAACTTATCCTAGTTCGTGTAACGCGTCCTTCTTTGTAATCAAGTGACTAAGTTAAAAACTTTCATGTGACCTATGTAGTACGTATTTCAAAATATGAAAAGCTATGTTTTCGAGAAATACCACTTTGTGACTCAAAATTTCGGCAATGCGAATCTAGCAAAAGTAAGTATATATATATATCTATATCTATATATATATATATATATATATATATATATATATATATATAAAATAGCATAATCACAAAGTTTAATCTGAGCTGAATCCAACTATATATTTAAAGTTTTCGTGGCTACAGCTTATATTGCCCCGCAACGAATTTTCAAGCAATTTCCTTATTTCAGCTGATTTTTGACAAGTTATGGTACGTATTTCGCATTGATTTGCCGCAACTAAACCAGCTAAAAGGGGGACTTTTTTAAAAATTCGTCGAAGGGGAAATATAAATCGTAGCCACGAAAACTTTATATCGTTGGATTCAGCTCAGACTAAACCTTATTATTGTGCTATTTTTAGTCACTTCTGCTAGATTCGGAGTGCCGAAATTTTGGGCCAAAAAGTGTATTTTTCGAAAACATAGATTTTCAAATTTTGAAATAACACATAGGTCACATGAAAGCTGACACATAAGCGGTCCTGAAAATCCAATTGAAAAATTTTTTCAATTGAAAGAGTCGCGAGTAATAGCCAGTCAAATTTGGAAAAGCGGCAAAGATCAAAGGATTTTGAAAATCGATTTATATACCAGTATGTAGTCCTTGGCCTGTACTTTCTATCATAAATGACATTTAAAGGCATAAAACGCAATATAGCGTTTCTGAAAACTCGTTGCCAGCAACCAGGCTTAATATATTCATCAGGCATACCAAACTTACTAATGGTTGGCAAAATCGCACAAAAGTGGTTCAGGGGTCATCCAGTTTTTGAAACCGTCAGAAATGCCCACATTTCATGTCACAAAATGTTGTTTATGGACCCAATTTTCTTGTTGTCCGCATGATTTGCCCCCTAGGAATATTTGCCATCATTCTGCCACAGGGCCAGGCCATAATGGCGTTTTTCGGCAGCGGAAGGTCTATATATTGAGGGGTACCATCACAGTTCAAATGAGTAAACAATTACACAGTTGTTATTTTTGCACATTTTGTCAATGACTATTATATAGTTGGGATGCGTGATGCGTTGCTTAGGCTAGATTTGGCCGAAAAACCATTTTGGCAAAACTGCGATTATTTTGTTTTGAGCATAGATTTCTCAAAAACTACAACCCAACGGATTCGCGTGATTTTGACTGAATGAAAATTTGCACCATTGCCGAAGGACATCTTTTAGTTTGGGCTAAAACCTTCCAGTTGCGAGAAAACTGGATACAAAGTTGCGAAATTTCGTGTCACCGCACATTTGTCGGTTGAGCCAAATCAAAAAATGTCCCTCGGCCCACATGTCCTTCATATCATGGCACAAGAAGAAATTTAGCTCGATTTTACTGTTTTGAGAAATCGATGTTCAAAAATTTTTGGTCTATATTCAGGCTGTTAGATGTCAGTATGTAAAAAAATTTTTGCTATTTTTTTGCTAATTTTGCTAGTTTCGTGAGCTCATCCGAATGTATAGTCAAGCGAGAAAAAACTCGAAAACTACATCGAAAAATACCAACATTTTTGAAAAATTTCAGAGAAAATAGAATTTTGAAAATTTTGTATGTTTAGCACGTAAGCATAAGCAAATTTTGGAAATTTTTAAAAATTGTTTATTTTCGCCAGTTTAAGCATCTTATAGTGTAGAAAACGCATTTTTTTGTATTTAGAGCCAAACTAGACAATTTTACTGCAAAAATAAGCATTTTTGGTCAAAATTGAAATTTTGGCTTGAAACGGCGCCATGTCCGATTTCGACCCCCTGGAGCACCCACAACAGAACGAACCCAGGTAAAACCTATACCAGTTTAATCTATAGGCTCTATTAAACAAATGTAGGTATGTTTATGTATGTATGTTTTCTATTAAACAAATGTATTAGTTTGACCTTACTGCTAACGGTTAGAAAAATATTAAATTTTGAAAAGTGGGTTTTTCCCCGCCGATGGGTTTTCCCGCCAACTCTAGGTCATCCCCAGGTCGCACCAGAGGGGCTAGAGCAGTGTGGCATATATCATCATGAAGCCCAACAGATGCCCTACACATGCATACTATCCGCTTTGGTCTAGGTCTTTCCAGTAGTTCAGGGTGACCAAGTTTGCCAAATTTCGGCACTTGGACGGACCAAAATTTTCGAAAATTTCTAAGTCCCAAAAAATTTGCGGGGAAGCAGCGGGAGCAACAATAATACAGCCTCTAGTGCTATTTTGGATGCTCTTCAAGATAGGCTATTAAAATCCTATATAGCTCATACCGGTAAGCCCACACTGTGGGTTTTTTCCCGCAAATTAAAAAGGGTTTTCCCCCGCTTGACTATACAGATATACGTATATATAATAAGTTTCAAAACTATGTATAAATCTCTTTCCTACTCCCGAAATTGCGAAAGTCATAGCGTTCAAATAAATCAGCACAAAAGCACTGCACAAAAGGATACCACCACCTTAAGCATGTAAAGATTTCTGGCAAAAAAATCCTTTTTTTGGGATTTTTGACGGAATTTTTGACGAAACTTAGAACTTCTACAAATATATGTTTTGAAAACTCTTCAGAAATCTTTGAAATGGTTTGGTCGTAGCTTGTGCAAGTTTGATGTCAGAAATTCCATTCAGAAAGAAAAGCTGACAAAAATTGGATATGAGTTTTTGCTTTTAAATCAACAAAGCTTCTTTAACCTAAGTTTTGAGTTGACAAATAACCGTGCCGGATGCCCAACAAAGTTTCAAAATTGGATTTTGAATTCAATAAGTTATATATATATATATATATATATATATATATATACGGGGAAATCCCAATTTCATTTATCTGAACACTTGGACTAGTTTTTAACTAAGTCACTTGATTACAAAGAGGGACGCGTTACACGAACTAGGATACGTTATTAGAGTTTTAGGCGCACTCGGAGCTATTATCATCGCTGTAGCGGATTATAAAGGTCTACAACAAAACAGGGGCGTATCCAGGATTTTGAAAAGGAGGGGGTTTTTAACTAAAATTTACTGAAAAGAAGGGGGTTTTGACAAAAATTTGCATTTTTTGTAATGGAGTATTCATAAAAGTTAACCCAAAAGGAGGGGGTTTCAACCCCCAAAACCCTCCCCTTGGTTACGCCCATGCAACAAAATGTCAGTTGGTTTAATTAGAGCGTATCTGGTTGCGTACGTACATTCCATGCTGCTTTCTTTCATTCCAGATAACACCCGAAATCCTGGAAGAGGTTGAAACTGGTTACCGGGCTTTTCTCTATTTATAACTAACAACTTCGCGAAAATCCTTCGCGAAGTTCGCGAAATTTGGAGAAGTTCGCGAAATTCGTGAAGTTTGGATTTGAATCAAAACAAAATTGAAATTTTGCTTGCCCACTTAACTTTTTATTTTTACTATGGAGAAAACCCCTCAATTAGCTAACTGAAAAAACTTCGCGAAACATCGCGAAGAATTCTTCGCGAAGTTCGCGAAATTTGGCGAAATTTCACCAAGTTCGCGAAATTTCACCAAGTTCGCGAAGTTCGCAAAAAAAGGCGAACTTCGCAAAAAATAAAGTTTTTTTTGAGCTGTACTGTACCAGCAGAAAGCGCGACTCTTTCTAACCTATGTGTGCAAAGATCAGGTCATTTGGTTCACTCTTGCTCATTTTATGACATTTTGAAAATGATACCTACTTTTTGGTCCAACCTTCCAAAAATTTGGCAAAAGTTTGGACCGATGTAACTTTTGACTGGGTTGGGCTAGAAAAGTTTTGCAAATATCTGCAATGATGGCAAGTCTTCCTCTTTGCACACAGCAAAAATTAGACCGATCCGATGCACCGTTAGACTGGCACATTGCCAAACGTGGCGGGGGAAAAAACCCACTTTGGGGGGAAAAAACCCACCCAAATTTTTTTGAAAATTTTTTTACCAGCTCAACTGGGAAACAATTCGGGACTGTAGTACGATATTATCGAGGACGCTGCGTCACCCTATGCTGTCAGATTTGGACAATTTTGAATACTTGGGTAGCTAGAGGCCTAAAACCCTAAAAGTGCAATTTCGCTGCTGGATGACCCAGCAGAGGTCTAATTGTGACTTTTAATAGCCAATTGTACGTAAAAAACCATTCTCTACACGTTAGAATAATAAGTTTTATCAAATTACATCGTTTTTAGCATTTTTCAAAAATTGCCCTATGTTTATGTGTTAAACTTTATGAAACCTGTCCATTTGATGCTGCATTTTCAATGGCACATGAGATCTCAAAAAAAGCTACCTAGGTCGGGTTTTTTGACTCATACTAACTAAAAAGAGTTGAATTTTACACAGGAAGTGTCATTATCGCGCTACGACAATTTTTAAGACCTGTGAGGGGTGGGTTTATTTTCCCCCCATTTGGGTTTTTCCCCCCCATTGGGTTTTTTCCCCCGCTACTTTTTGCATTATACCGGCCTAACGGTACAACCTAGAGAAGTGCAAATGGGCTTAAAAGAAAGTTCTAAGTACGCCAAGTATATACGATGGTATATAGAGTTCTCAGCTAGCCCTTATAACAAAAAAGTTCCAGCCAAAATCCGAAAAAGTGGGTTTTTTTCCCCCCATGGCTATACGTATTGTGTGTTAAAGATATGAAATTTTAAACGTTGATTTCTCATTAACCTTACAACTACAAATTAAAAGGAAAGCTACTACATATACTACAAATTGAGGGCTATCCAATGATACCAAAATCATAATTTGTAGTTAAAGCTGGCCAGCTGACTTGACGTACGTAGTAGAATCGAGCGATCAAAATCGATCAAAAAATTTTTTGTCTCCGATTTTCGCGAAAAGTTGGTCCTAGGGTAATGCGGGGGTGCTGATTCCGAATCTGCAGTCGAAATTTCGATACGAGCTGCCAAAATCGAGTTATTGACGAAAGGTATTGAAAATTGACAAATTTGTGCTAAAATCTGCTTAAATTTGCCCAGATTACATTTTTGGGTCTAAAAATCGCTGGGGGGTTCATCAAGTTGATGAGGGTATTTCAAAACTTCTGGGGTGGCGGTAAGGTTGGTCAAAAAATTTGAGGGGGGAAACCCCCCATGGCATTTTTTAGGGTTTTGAAAGTGGGGGGGGGGAGAGTCAGCCTTAAATCGGCATTTTTTAGGATTTTGAAAGTGGGGGGGGGTGTCAGCCATAAATCGAGTATTGGTAGGGTAAATTTTGCAATATTTTTTAAAATGTCCAAATTTTTGGCTAGTGTTTATTATTGCGAGACATACACGTTTTAACTGCATCATGGAGTTTCTGACTCATTAACCCATTTTTGGGTTAATGGGTTTCAACGTTAATGGGTTAATGGATTTTAAACCCATTTGATTCAGTTCTAGGAATTTCCTGGAACTGAACGATTAATACGGGAGAATAATGCTCAGGCCTGCCGTAAGAAGTCAAGGAAAATCGGCTAATTTGATCATCAATTGGCTTGTCAATTCTGCGACCGCAAATTTCATCCGTTCTACGCTGGTATCAAGGATGGTACCTTTAGCAAAATATCGGAGATCCAGGGAGTTCTTGCTTACACTTGTTCGGAGTGTAAGTTTAAGCTGTGTGCTTTGCTGAAGAATTCTACTGAACCGGAACCGACTGGGCTTGATCCCGTACTGTCCAAAAACGAATCGGGATTCTTGGCTATTCTTGGCGTTGTATTCCAAAATTGGTCTTACGTACCAGGAGAACATGGCTACTAAAAACTTTAAGTCTCGACACCAAAACGACTTAAAAATGAGAGCAGTTTTCTGGTAGGCCTTTGCACAAATTTTGTCACCATGTGTAGAAAACTTCAAATCCGGTGTTATATAGACGCCAAGATCTTTTACTATATCCGTTTTTGGTATCTTGTATCCATTTACTTCAAAATCGCTAATAATATACGGGACTCCAATTTCCAAAAGCATACTTTGGAAAATTTTTAGGGGGGAGGGGTCTGAAAAAATCGATTTGGGTGCGGGTAGGAAAACATTTTTAGGGGGGGGAGGTTGGCGACCCCTCCATTTGGGCGACCATCCCCCCACCCCCCCCCCCCAAACACACCTATGCTCGACCCCCCCCCCCCCCCATAAATGAACGGGAGGTCAAATTTCACTGACCCTTCTGGAAGCAAATTTGGGTACCCCTTGTGAGAGCGATTTTTCTTAGGGGTACTTTTAAAAGCGATTTTTAAGCGATTTTTGCCATTTTTTAACAAAAAACAGCGATTTTTTAGCCAAAACGCGTTTTTGGACGTTTTTTAGCTAAAAATAATAATTTTAAGTGAAAAATTCCGGCGAAGCCGGAAAATTTTTGGAAATTTTAGTCGTAAAACCTAATTTTTGGGCAATTTTCTGACCCCTTGTGGCCAATTTTCTTACCCCTTGTGGGAGCAATTTCGCGACCCCTTGTGGGCGACTTCGCCGAGGGGGGGGGGGGGGTGGGCAAAATGCCCCCCCCCTTTCCCCCACCTTGTCCACCTGTGCCCCCCCCCCCTAAATTTTGGCCTAAAAATAAGCCACATTTATATAGATAGGGGGACAAAAATTTCGCCTTGTGGTTCGAAAAAATTTTTTGGCTCCGATTTGGCTGAGAAGTTGCCCCATGGGTAAATCGAGGTCGCTAATTTCAAAAATCGGATCGAGAGATCGATCGATCGGTCAGTAAAATCGATCAATCAAGATCAATCAAAAATTTTTTTGTCACAAGTTTTCGCGAAAAGTCGCTCATAGGGCAATTCGGGTGCGCTGAACGAATCTGCAGTCAAAATTTCGATCCGAGCTGCCAAAATCGAGTTATTGAAGAATTTTTGAATAATCGAACAAAATCGATTTTTGAGGTCGAACGATCGATTTTTATGAAATTTCGACAGCAGATTCGGAATCAGCGCACCGGAATTACCCTAGGGGCGACTTTTCGCGAAAATTGGTGACAAATTTTTTGATTGATTTTGATCGATCGATTCTACTCGATCAGTCGGATCGCTCTCTCGATTCGATTTTTGAAATCAGCGACCTCGATTTACCCTTGGGGCAACTTCTCAGCCAAATCGGAAACAAAAAATTTTTTCGAACCATAAAGGAGGGGGGCAAACGAAATTTTTGCCCCCCCCCAAAAAATTTGCCTTGGTCACCCTTTAGAATTCGAAAAAAATTGGGTTAATGGGTTTCAACGTTAATGGGTTAATGGATTTTAACCCATTTGATTCAGTTCTAGGAATTTCCTGGAACTGAACGATTAATATGGGAGAATAATGCTCAGGCCTGCCGTAAGAAGTCAAGCGGCTAATTTGATCATCAATTGGCTTGTCAATTCTGCGACCGCAAATTTCATCCGTTCTACGCTGGTATCAAGGATGGTACTTTTAGCAAAATCTCGGAGATCCAGGGAGTTCTTGTTTACACTTGTTCGGAGTGTAAGTCTAAGCTGTGTGCTTTGCTGAAGAATTCTACTGAACCGGAACCGATTGGGCTTGGTCCCGTACTGTCCAAAAACGAATCGGGATTCTTGGCTATGGAACGTCAGCTGGCTGATCTGCTTGAACGAGTATCCTCGTTGGAGGCTGCTCCCAAGCCGCCGTCTGCCAGAGATCTGCGTGATGAATGGCCGATCTACTGGAAGCGCAGGAGAAAAGATCTAGGGCTGTTGTTTTTGGTTTGCCTGAACAGCAGCCACCACAGTCTGAAGATGGTGTCCCTGTACCTCTGAGCTTGTCCGAATCCAAAACGATGGATCTTTAGGAAATCAGGAAGATTGTCGAAGAGGTTGGTATGGATCCTGATTATGTCCAGGACGTTTTTAGAAACGGGTTACCCAGAAAGACTAGAATCGTGAAAGTGTCCTTCCACCCCCAAGCCACGTGTGTACACTTGACACTCCCACTGAATGAGCCAACTCCAAAATTGATTGAGCCAAGATTGTTAGGACGTAATATGAATGAGCCACACAAAAACAGGATTGAGCCGCCTTTCGTTAATTGGTAAAATACATTTTGTTAGAGTGCTAAGTGTCACTTATCACTCCCATAATTGATCCATGAGCTGAAACTTTGAGAAAAAGTAACAGATAAAGGTTACTAAATGAGCCACCAATTTATTTGACGTTGTTTACTTTCTTACGCAAATAATTTAATTAAGAAATTTCAAAGTTATAGTTCATGTGTTACCGATCAATGTAAAGTTGCACTAGCTAAGTCAAGGCTTACCAACTGTCAGTTTTATTCTGACTGAGGAAAGTTGACATAGGAGAGTATAGTTGTCTGAGAAATCCTGTGAATATTAGAGGAAATTCCTCACCTTTTGAAAGTCGAATCTGGGGTCACTAGATTCTAGCTCAAATGCTTTTTAAAGGAAATTCTGCAAAGAAATACGACTGCCGTAGGCATTGGGCCAGACCTGACCTGACCTATAAAGAACGTCGAAGAGATGAAGCCTTGCGTGAAAAGGTATCGCAGGCTCGTGAAACCTGTGAAGACGCCGTGGTGTAATTGTTAACCGTAATTGGAGAAGTAATTGTAGCATAGGGAGGTGGCCCCCGCAATGTTCGGTGAATTCTACCAAATATTCGCATGGTAATTTATGCATTCTTTTGAATGTTTGCTTAGGTAGAAACAAGATTGATCTCTTGAAGGTTTATCTAAATTCCTTGTCACAAAAACAGGTTTTGATTTTCATAACAGAAACGTGGCTTATCCCTGAAAATGATTCGAATGTGAACTTATGTGAATTTGAATCTTATTGAAGGTTATTCGCTTTATAGAATTGTCAGAGCTTCAGTTGTTGTTCAAAATCGTTGCTTACCTCAGGTGGGTGGTGGAGTTATGATGTATGTTTTGTCAAAAGGTCAACATGCCATATGTGATAATATCAGAGGTAATGGTTGTGTGTGAATCCTGGTGGTTTGATTTATTTGATGGTAAAACAAAAAGATTAAGGGTTTGTGTCTTTTATCACTCACCAGCTGCGGGTGTTTCTGATATTGACTCGTTATTTCAAACTATTATTCAAGCTAAATTAGCTTGCTCGAACTGTCTGGTAGTGGATGACTTTAATCAACCTAAAATAGACTGGACTATCCCTTTTGCTTTGGATGAGCAAAGCCAAAATGTTCTAGATTTTTTCTGGATAATGGGTTTGTTCAATACGTTAAAGATCCAACTCATTTTGTTCACCCATATAGTACGTTGGATTTAGTTTTTGGGCAAACAGAACTTAGTGTTTCTGGCATTTTGGTGGATGAACCTTTGGGATGTACTAACATTGAGCAATATTGGTCGGAATTTTTAAAATGTCTTAATTATGCAATTTATATTTTTGTTCCAGGTTTCAGCTTAAGCAAAAAAGACTTCTCGTGTTCCGCTTTCACCAGTAAAAGAAAGAAAACTGTCTGGAAAATTTTTAAAAGATGTAAAACTGTGCTAAATAGAACTGTCCACAGGGAAAATGTGCTCAGGTTAAACGTTCCCTCTTTTTGGATAGAATGAACTTTGAAAACCGTTTAGCTGATCAAAGCAATTTTGTGAAAGTACCACTCTTACGCTAAAAAAGGCTTAGTCCAAAAGATTCCAGTATTGCCTCTCTTACTAACAGTAATGGCAATCTTATTTATTCTGATTATTCTTGTTGACAAATGCAGTGTACTTAATAATGCTTTTGTTTTTGCGTTTACAATCGATAGTGCAATGATGCCTGTAACACTAACGGCCGATTGCACCAAATGGGAATAGGTTCACTCGGTGTTAGCACCGAGTTAGCACCGGTGCTAACACCGAGCTAACTCGATGTTAGCTATCCTGCAGCTGAGCTGTATCTTAGGGTTAAAGGTAGGCCGTTGCACCAACATAGGCCTTGTCAAGAATAACAAACCATAAGCTTCAGCTCAGGGTTACCTTTAAGCAATTAGATTCTTTTGTTTAGTCAATGTATCCAATCATCATCTGCCTAGATTGGCTAAACGACTAATTTAACCTTGAGGTTAGCTCCGAGCTAAGTCTTAAATTTCCTTAACTCTGAGCTCAAGGGTATGACTGAAGTAGTAGATCGAATCTCGGGAGGAACATTCAAAACTAAAGTGCGAAAGTATTTTTGCAAAAACTATGAGACATGTATAAACAATAGTTTGAATAGCCAGTGACGAACTTTTCCGAACAACGATAGCTGAAATCTTATTAAATTAGTCAGTCCTCAGTTAATCCTGGTAGGAATCAGGATTAGGTTTCTGCCGCTAAAGACCAAGTAGTTCGGAGTTAACCTCGAGGTTAACTTAACCTGAAATGGTGCAACGGATTAATAGAGAATTATCAGGTTAACTCCGAGTTAACCTTGAGGTTAGCTTAACACCGAGCTAAGCTATCCCTCGTTGGTGCAATCCGGTGTAAATAGAATTTCTGATGCTGATTCTATAACTGATTGTGGGTTTGATGAATTGGATGTTTATAAAGTACTGTCTGAACTGACACCTAAGCTGTCAGCAGGTCCTGATGGGATTCCAAATATTCTTTTAAAGAACTTAGCCAGTAGTTTAGCTTATCCATTAACAAAAATTTTTAAATTATCCTTGTCTACTGCCACTATTCCTAAAGATTGGCTAAAAGCAGATATTTGTTCAATTTATAAAAAAGGTGATACTAAGGATCCAAAAAATTATCGAACCCGTAAGTTTAACTTCTGGATGCTGTAGAACTATGGGACGAGTTGTGAAACCTTTCGTCGTAAATCATTTTAAAAGTCAACACCTAATAGTAAATGTCAACATGGTTTTGTCAAAACTAAACAAACTTTAACACAATTGCTTGAATGTACTGAAAATTGGATTGAAGCTATGGGATAATGGGGATTGTGTTGATGTAATTTATGTTGATCTTATGCGTGCATTTGATACTGTGTGGCATTGTAAACTTCTATCCAAGCTTGATGTTTATGGAATACGAGGCACGAGGGAACCTCTTGGAGTGGGTTCGCCTTCAACGGGTTAAATTGGAAACGTCTATGTCTTCGTGGTTACCGGGACGAGTGGAGTTCGCCAAGGTTCGGTGTTAGGACCAATTTTATTTATAATATATATTAATGATCTGCCGGAAAACTTGACGATTGAAATTCGTCTTTTTGAAGACGATGCAAAATTTTGTTACAATAGCAAATCGGAATAATGGCGGAGATGTCCTTCAGGCAAATTTAGATTTAGTGAAGGGCAAATGAGTGTTGCTGTGATATATATAAAATATATAAAACCTAATATATAAAGCTTAAATAAAATTTTGATTATTTGCGCAAGAGCAAAGCCATGATGGTAGCTAGCCAATTATTCGATCTCAGATACCAAAACTTGGTGCAAAATAGTACGCCAGCTAAACTTGCTTCTCCTAAACTTTGTCACGATTGCTTCATCGACACCAAGATTATGTAGAAAATCCCGCTAGTGGTTCTACCACCTTGAAGCTCAACTGCACTTCGTCAGCTAACTAAGCTCACCATACTAAAAGCTAATTTGCATATTGTGCGAAGTCTGATAAATCCACAATTATTTATTCAACCAAGGGGGGGGCTCGAGATGAATAAATTTCCACAAGAAAGCGTATGTTATTTATTATTAAAATTTTATTCAAAATTCAAATAATTTTGGTTCTTGTAAACAGCAACGAACAGTTGAAACGTAAGCAAAACGACTTAAAATTGCAGTTTAAAAATATGTGAGCGAAAATATATGCCAATGCCTCCCCATGTGCAAAAACAGCCACCTATTGAGCCCTATGATAAGCATAGAGCAAGTTTTGAACGAAGAACTTTACTTTTCGAACGAAGCGTAAAAAGTTCAAAACTACACAAATTCGATTAGACCCTAGAGGCGAGATAAAAATTTTCCCAATTTTCAGCTGCTTTTAGCGATTTTTCAGGTATTTATGCTACTTTTAGCAATTTTTCGCTACTTTCTAGTAATTTTTTGAAAATTTTCTAAATTTTTGGCTAAAAATTTTAAAAAAGATTGGAAGGGACTGTGTGGATGTGTTGGAAAAAATTGGGGGGGGGTCTGCAGAGGCCCTCCTAAAAGGTGGGGGGGGGGGGGGAGCGGAGCCCCCCATCATAGGTGTATCACCTGTTTGGGTGGGGGCATTGGCGGATCCAGGATTTTGAAAAGGGGGGGCCCGCTGAAAAGTTTTTCTGGGGGGGGGGGGGGTAAAAATTTGCTTTTTCCAGGAACAAAATATTTTTACAAGAAAGTAAATATTGTGCATGGTTGGTAAGGTTAGTTCACTTGTCAATTGGAAAACAACTTGTATATCCCGTGAGCGAAGCAAACCATGGAGAATTTACAGAACAAGCACGGGGGGGGGGGGTCTGGGGGGCAGAGCCCCCCCAGAAGTTGAAGAATTTTTTGAAATTGGAAAAAATCCGTCATGCAAACTTTTGAAAAGATTAAATAAATAAAATGGAGATGTATACGTATATATATAGTAACTTACGATGAAAAACTTAAAGCAGTAAAATAGTATATATATATATATATATATATATATATATATATACAAGGAATGGTGGCAATAAAGAGGACAGGTTACAAGGGCAACAAAAACAATGTGCAAAACGGGGGGTCTGGGGGGCGGAGCCCCCAGAATTTGAAGAATTTTTTGAAATCGTGGAAAATTCAGCAATTCAAATGTTAAAAAAGATTAGTTAAGATGAGATGATTTATTGAGTTGTATAATCGATCAGTGGAAAACGAAATCGGGAATTGGATGCGTTTCAGAATTTTTCACTTCCACGATTTATTCTAGAGCACTTTCAGAAGCTGCTAATTATCAATTTACGTTATGAAAGCTAAATAAAATTTGTAAATGCCCGTATATAAGCCGGTATATAGTCATAAAACAAACTGAAGGCGTTGAGTACAATTATATATTAAGACAGAAGAGACTTTGAGAGACAGAAGTTCTGTCACAGAACTACGTATATATATATATGAGCCGATTTCTGGTAGGGCCAACCATATCTTGGACAACCTTCAAAAATCGATTTGGCTCAAACTTTCAGGACTTGTAGCAACCCGGCATAAAAGAAAAACCTCCAAATATTAGAGCTCAACTCCGTATATTCCACGACTTATAGCAAAATTTGTGATTTTCGACTCTGCCAATAACGTCGTTGCCAGACTTCCCCATTTAAAATGGTGCTCAGGACGATAGAGCAGAGTCATACAGTTCAAATTTTAACCATACAGGCACCACACATCGGCAATCTATTCTTGTAAGTTTGAGCTTTCTCGCTTTCATATTCCACAGTTTGCAGCGATCGAACCTTCGCTTAAGCCTCCATGCTCAGTACGAGCATTTCCACATTTTTTGATCTGGCAACCTTATTATGCCTTAGTACGACGCAATTTTTATAAATATTATCTAAATGCTTCCAACGTCCATGCAAAAAATGAGCGAAATCCCAGAGCCACTTTTGAGATATGGCCATTCAAAGTTCGAAAAATCATCGATTTTCAGCCAAAACAGTGATTATGGCAATTTTGTTTGGCCCATCGTAGCCGGCAGCAGGCAATAGGTATTGGCCTAATATTTTGTACTCATAAACTAGGTACTATTGGCAACGTTTTGGGTGAGTTTCAGCCAAATCTGAGAAATTTTATTTTTTTCGATTTTATTTCAATCACCAAAATGCGGCCGAAAATCGACAAAATAAAACTTTGATTTGGCTGAAACTCACTCAAGACGTTGCCAATAGTACCTAGTTTATGTGTGCAAAATATTAGGCCAATAGCTGTTGCCTTCAGCCGGCTACGATGGACCAAAATTGCCATCACTGTTTTGGCTGAAAATCGATGATTTTTCGAACTTTAATGGCCATATCTCAAAAACGGGTCTGGGATTTCGCTCATTTTTTGCGTGGACGGTGGTAGCATATAGATAAATAATATTTATAAAAATTGCGTCGTACTAAGGCATAATAATGTTGCTAGGTCAAAAATGTGAAAATGCTCGTACTGAGCATGGAGGCTTAAACGAAGGTTCGATCGCTGCAAACTGCGGAATATGAAAGCGAGAAAGCTCAAACTGACAAGAATAGATTGCCCATGTGTGGTGCCTGTCATAGGTATGGCTGGCAAAAAAGTGGGGGTGGGGGTTCAGAAAAAAGTAGGGAGGGGGTTTGGCGAAAAAAGGGTTAGGGGGGTCGCCAAAAGTCGATTTGGGGGGAGGGGTAAGAAAACTTTTCCACGGGGGGTCAGCGAAAAATTTTGAAAAAGTCGGTTTTCCGTTAAAAAATTGAAAAACTTTCTCAATTTACAGCTATTTTTAACGATTTTTAGCTTAAATAAGCGAATTTTAGCAATTTTTCGCTAATTTTTGGAATTTTTTGGAAAAATTTCGAATTTTTAGCTAAACATTTTCAAAAATTTAGGTAGGGATTTGAAAATTTTTAGGGGGGGAGGGGTCTGAAAAAATCGATTTGGGGGGAGGGGTAGGAAAAAATTTTTAGGGGGGGTTGACGTTTGACGGTTGACCCCTCCATTTGGCCTGTGCCATGTGCCTGTATGGTTGAAATTTGAACTGTATGACTCTACTCTATCGGCCTGAACACAATTTTAAATGGAGAAGTCAGACGGCGACGTTAGTGTCAGAGTCGAAAATCAAGAATTTTGCTATAAGTCGTTGAATAGACAGAGTTGAGCTCTAATATTTGGAGATTTTTCTTTTATGCCGGGTTGCTACAAGTCCCGAAAGTTTGTGCCAAATTGATTTTTGAAGGTTGTCCGGAAGTACAGGTAGCATAGTCGAATGTCTCAGAAACCGACTCATAATATATATATATATATATATATATATATATATATATATATATATATATATATATATATATATACGTATATAATAATGCAGCAAAGTATAAGTGCGTCGCGGGCTAAATGTTTTAAAAATTTGTGAAATTTATTAAAATTATGCTTAATTTTCACTCAAAATATGCATATGTAAGACGGTTCTGTCTTACGCCCTATGCGTTAAATTAGACCCACTACAGTTAGGTGACCGGCAATCGACCTACTTGATCAGACTCCACCCTCCGTTTAGAGAAAAGGCACTTCCGATCCAAGTTTCACCTCCGCTTCGCTTTAACCTCCGCTTCTCGTCGACCTCCGCTTGGCTTAAACCTCCGTTCCAGCAATTCTCAGTTCACTCACACCACCGTACAGTTAAACAACTTTAGCTTCCGCCGTAAATAAGCACTAAGTCGGCTCGGAAACGTAAAACTTCGGCCTAACTATTAGAGCCTACTCAGTCACACCAACTCAACCGTTTATTTCAACGCCGCCACTCGCAAGCGAAACAAAACTGAGAACTGACTAACGGACCCAAAAATTCTCTTTACATTAACAATGTTTTGACTAGCCAAATAGGCCAAGAACTAACCCACACAACGCTTAGAACTTAAAGGTTTAGTTTGCTACACTACCGAAATGGCGACAGAGGGGGAAAGCTAGATGTTACAAAATGAAAGAAAGCTCAGGTTAACATACACACATACACAGGACACGTAAACAAAGCATATAAGCACAGGCGATATATGTATAGATGATATATATACGGTTGTAAAGACAGCACAATGACCCCCATAGATTGACAACCGACAAATAGAGACCCCCCTTATTGGATAAGTGGTTAGCTACTGAAAGTTACACTTAAGAGAGAAAGGTAGAATGATAAAGTCTAACCTATAGAGGAGAAGGTAAAGGTTAAAATAAATTATACTGTTTGTTTAGTCTACGCAGAGGAGGAGAGGAAAAGTTTAAATGAAACACTGCATTTAGACCAGACCAAACAAACATAACAAAATATATATCTACGTACGTACCTACGGTTACACCTCCCCCCTACGAAAAAAGTAATGCCCCCATTACAAAAAAAATTACGAAATGATGATGAAAAAATAGAGAACTTTACGTAATTTTAACCCAAAAGACAGTATACACCACGACAAAATTTTGGTTCAAAGTAGTCAAAGCCTGTTCTACTTGGCCAGGAGCTGCTGTAGGATTTCTTCCAGGCCATCCTTGACTCGGGTCTGAAAATCCAGGGTTTTGTGGCGACCGGAGGGATACTTGGACCGATAGGCACGGAAGATCCGCTCCGCCGGATCTCCATAAAGTTGCGAATATCGTAAGGCCTCCAGGAAATCCGTTCCCATGCTTGCACACGGAAGGCCTCCACTTCTCGATTGGCGTCCGTCTTCAACTCCGGGACGCCATCCCGATCTCGACGCTCAGGAGGAGGTGGAGAGTAGCTACAATGGGCTTCGTAACGAACCCCAGGGTTCCGCTGACTTGGCTTCCGGCTGGCTGATGCTTCCGACCGTTTCGGACTGCGACTTCGCCCGGTCTTCCCTCCGTCGTGCCGATGATGACGATGATGGCCGCTCCGTCGCTCCTGGCTCTTCTTCTTCTTCTTCTTCCGCCTCCGGGATTCCTCCTCGGTATCTGAGACGAAAACATCCGGCTCTGACAAATTGATGCAGTCGTCGTCGTCGTTCGCCGGCGGGCCTGAGCCGCCGAACAGATTGGGTCGCTCCGGATCGTACGCTTCCACCGCCGGTGGGGCATAGTTCCCAGAGTCTAGGACGATCGGCTGGGGGTCGCACAGCTGTGGTGTCAGCGGGACACCAGAAGGCTCCACAGGGCGATCAGACTGGGGAGACCCGGCTTCTCCACGCAATGCAGGTACCGCCTGATGGACGGTGGGCCACGGAACATCCTTCTGGGACAGATCCAAAGGAACAGGTTCCACAATCTGCAGATCCCCCTCAGGTTCCGGAGAACTGACAGGAGAAGTCATTCTCGCCGCTCCAGCACTGTCACCCGACGACTCGAGAGACACCGTGATTGGATCCCGGCTGATAGAAGGATCTGTCTGGCACTGTTCGTCCGCCGTTTCCACCACTTGGCAAGCCACCGCTTCCTTCGGTCGGCTCCCTGCCGCTGAGATCTGACTATCGAGAAGCATCAACTTCCGCCGATAGTAGGCAGCAGCCGTGGCTGCTCCAGCCTTTTCCTTCGTGTGATGAGCCAGCGACTCATCGGCCTGGAAGTACTTCTTCAGGACATCGTCTCGCTCCTTCCGCAGAGACTCCAAATCCGCCGCCGCTTCCATCTATAAAACAAGAACCACCAAATCATAAAATAAACCTATGTACAACAGAGGTTTTTCAGTTTTTCTATATTTTCTGCTTTTTTAGGGTTTTCTTTGTTATCAGAGGGCAGCACCCGGGGCGCGCCGGTGGGAACAATCTAGTCCGCCCTGCCTCCTGAATCTGCGGAAGGTATCCATGGGATCACCACCTCGCCAGACACCAGAACAATCGTCTTCCACATCTGGTCGCCCAGCTCCAAAGCCAACCTCCCGCCTGACTACGCCCATTCCCGGGTTCGCTGCCACGGGTCCCGCCGGGGACGGACCCTCAGATCCTTGGTCTTCCGAAACTGCCACCACTGCCGACGCTCCTGGCACATCCACCACAGGATCCACCGACGGTCCAGCTGGCACAGGCGAAACCAATTCCACAGGCGAGATTCCAGTCTCCCGTTCGATGGCTAGCAACAACTCCGCCTTTCGCACCAATGCCACCCGTTCACCATATGCTCCGTCTTCTGGTCCCGGTTCCGCCATCACCAACATGCGTCCGTCGCTCATTCGGCAAAAGATCTTATGATCGGGATCCAGTGAGATGATGCCGTAGGAATTCATCGATCGTATCAAATCCAACTCGCCGCACATCCTGACCCAAGTTCCGCTGATAGTGAGTCTCGTAGTGACGTGACAGCTTCTGG
>JASAND010018774.1:0-35143 GCA_030248195.1 Trissonchulus latispiculum
AACGGGGACAATGGAAGAATACAATAAATCTGAGGGAGGGGGTTGGCTAGTAAAATCAGACCCAGGGGGAACGGGGGCAACCCCGCAAATTAGGACGGAATGGAGAGGGGGGAAAGTTAGGAGTAAAAAGGAAAAACAAATTAGTAGGGGGTTAGGACCAAAAAAGGGAATTAGAAAAGGTAAGTGAAAGGAAATTTTCAAAGAAAAATAGAGACAAAGGCACTTACGTTTTTAGGTGTGGAATTGCGTAGGGTGGGGGCCCCAATCTAGAAACCCGACCGCTCCGTAGGTAGACAAACTCCCAACTGACTATAAACAAGTCTGAGTCAGCATCAAAGGGGGACAAACTGGAAAAAACCAGTTTTTGTCAGCGTCTGCTGACGTGCATGCTCTATCTTTCCAGACAGAGCATAAAAATTACAACAATTACATCAGGGGAATTTTTAAAGACTTTTAAGGAATTTTGGGGGGAAAATAGGAAAGGAACGAAATGGAATTACTGGAAAGGGAGTGATAGCGCGGTCGCTATCACCCAGATTACAATTGGGAGCTATGAATTGAGCCTCATATCAAAATGAAGCTCTACATCTTCTGAGTCGTTTGGTATCATTGAAACGTGTCTACCTGCTTTGTATTGGTCGCAAACTTACCATACATAGCCCCAATTTTTGACCAAATTTTTTCTGGAAAATTTTTACGCAACAAGAAAATGATCGTTTGCAATGTGTTTCTGAGATAATTTGCCAGGGACGGTTTTTTGATTTTGTCAAAATGTCGTTTCAGTATGCAGCAATTGAGCATTTTCTGAAAATTTGGCATTTTATCCAACTTTGAAAAATCATTGCTCTTGATTGGAGGCTGATAAAAAGAAAAATAAAAAACCGCCCCGGGCAAACTGTCCAAACATACTATGTGTAGCATATCTTTTAGATCCACCCATTGGTTGTGGAGCAATCTTCGGTCAAAAAATTTTGGCCGCAATTTGACAAAATCAGTTATTTGCCCAGAACTTTAGACTCATTCAGTGTACAGGGTTCTAATTAACCTAATTTGTGCCTCTTTCGAAGCTCTTTAGTTTGAGTATAAACTTGCATACGCTTATAGTATACAGTGACTCCAATTCGACAAAAACTGTTTTCAGCAAGATCGTGTCAAAATAACCAATTTTTGAGCAAAAAGTGTTCAAAAATTCACTGCTCAAAAACGATCGAGCTAGAGACTTATGTCTGAAAGCAAAGTTGTAGAGCACATAATAAGCTTTAAAATGATTATAGTCGCTGGGCATAATTTTCTATATATGGTTCTAGAACTTCAAATTTTTGTTTCTCATTGTACATGAGCGCTATGAAGCTGGCATTTTTACAGGACGTTTATTATCATTCTCGATGTATTTTCTGAAAATTTGAATGAAATCGGGCAATAATTGCGCTTTCTGTAACCATATCTGCACGTAAGGGGTGCACGACCTTAAAAACCAACCTGAAGAAATACAGTGAAATAGATCACAACAATAGTCGTTGTTATGAACATATTTTTGGCAGGAATGTTGTCATCCATAGCCACGGCTAAACCATAGGCAATGGCCCCTCGCAGTCCTCCGTAAGCCATGATAAACTGTTCCACTTTGCTCAGTTTGGCGATGCGAACTTTGTTCACGAAAAAGGTTAACACTATTACCCCTACAAATAAATTAGATATGTAGATAAAATTAGATATGCAGGCAGGAGAGGCTGAGAATACATTCACCGTGATATTTGAAACCATGGGTATATTCCTTATTTCAATTTTAGCTATGATTTTGTATTATTTTTGTTGCCCTCTTACTTTTACTTGATTCTGAACTGTTGTAAGCAACACAAAAGTGCTTACTCTTCACAGGAATCTCATATTTTGTTGTCTATCCAAGATTATTTGTAGAAAGAAACTAAATAGACTAACCAACAGCCCTGTAGACCAGACAAAACAGAACAGAAAGGCACACGAATGCGGTATCCCAGGTATGGTGCTCGCTGATGGTCGAAAGACCCAAAAACATGAAGATAATTGTTTCCGAACTGGAACTCAGCATTTTCAGACCATATTTCACCGTTGTTTGAGATTTGTGAGAAATGTTCCCGGTCACATATTGTTTCATGAAAATTCCGCAGAAAACAATTCTAAATCAATGCAAAGACACGCCCTGGATTCTCTAACCATCAAATGTAAATATACCAACACTTAATTGTTCCATAATGTGATTTATTGATGTGGTCGTGCAAAAAAGAAAATACATGCCAGGATGAAATTAAGCCGGAAGTTCCAGGCTATATCGATACATTTAGGATTGGAAGAATGGACATGTGCCATATCGACTGTCATTTGTATCGACAGCGTTTGCATCGATTTGTCTGTGGCATAATTTCGAAATGTCTTATCCAAATCCAACAGCTAAACGACAAGCAAACTTACGCAAGGATTCCGGAAAGATGAAAAACTTCTGCAGTCAAATATGAAGCATATGCCATAACTAACACAAATAAAGGTTCCATTACGGATACATGCTTTGTGAATCTGAAATTTTTCAATGTTCGAGAAAACTACAGTATATTAACAGGAAGAAATAAAATTGACCGAATGGTTTACAACGAGTTATTTATTATTATAAAGCTGTCTTCCTGACTGACATTGGAATATAAATGTAAGTGTTGAGTCTGCTAAGATTGCCATTTAAGCTTGGCGAAGCAAATAAAGATTAGAAACGAAGTGGCAATGACAATTTTATGATACATAGAAAGTTGTTTTAATACTTAAATTACTTTGTAGTAAAGCTGACAATAAGTGCCCAAATAATGCCGACTAGGACTCCACCTAAGCCAACAACAAAAAATGAAATCACACCAGAGACAATATCCATAGGAATGATATTAGATTGACCAATAGAATTGAACCCGGCAAACATGTTGTACAAGACCTAAATTAAATGCAAAATTTGGTATTGTCCTTATAAGTACATAGTGAAGCAACAACGTAGCTAGACGGGATATGTTTTCTCTCCCCAAACAGAAGGACATTCGGAGTAGGTAACGATAAGCAGAAAGCAGCCGAGTTGCTTACACTCCTATTCTTATTTATGTAAATTATGCACTCTCCTTATCCTTTACTGAAACATCTGCTCAGTAACAAATAACGCCAACATCTGATCGAGGTTCCCTCTAGAGACATTCACGGGCTTGAATGTTTGGGCCAGGCCCGGCCGACCCGTAAAAAGTTTACCCCGGCCCGGCCCCTTTCGTGTCCTCAGGCCACGCAGCACCACCTTCACCTTCATAACCTTGTCTAAGAATCACAACCTTTTTTGACCAATTAAGAACAGGATAAAAGTTGTCTGCCGAAACTTACTAAATGTGAGTACTAATTTTCAGCAAGTTACTGTTACTTACAACAGTAACAGCATCATTGAGCAAAGATTCGCCAAAAACAGTAATATATAAACGTTCATTCACATGAACTTCTTCAAAAACCACCAACACAGCCACGGGATCCACGGCAGAAATTAGTGAGGCAAAAATCATTAATTGAAGCATGTTTGGATCCTCCTGGAAGCTTGGAAACAGACCCGCTGCTGCCACGCCATACAAGGAGAAACCTAAAAGTATAATATGATACTAAGTTTACATTAGGACATTTTATTTTTTGCCCCTTCTTTGCTTAAATACATAAGTTCGCTATTTCGTGTAGCGTTTTTTGGTCATTGCCTTGAATGTTTAGTAAGTCAATCCAGGGTTTTTTTCAAAACGGCCAGTGGGCATTTTAGTGGGCAAACTTAGGATTGAGTGGGCAAATTTAGAGATCGGTGGGCAAAATTACAAAATTTTGCTAAGCGATTTCTAACCTTAATTTTAACTTTGCTTTAATTAATAACGTGTTTTATTCCACACCATCGAATTTCCTGTCGTTTTCTTTAGTTGTGCCTTAAACAATCTTAGTTTTTTATACAATACAGGGTTCTTATACATATTAAAATGCTAAAACAACAGCAGGGGGTCTGGGGGGCGCAGCCCCCAGAAGCTGAACGAATTTTTCAAATTTTGATATTTTTGCACATGTTTTGAGTCACAGTTTCGATATTCTACAGTTGCATTTTTCTATAAATATATACATTCTATCTTTTTTATAAATACAAATTTTGCAACATTTCGAGGAGACATATTTAGAAATAGACAGTAAGTGAAGTGAAGTAAAGCTGCAATTTAGCAGTGACACAGGAACTCCAGCGTGGGGTCTGGGGGGGCGGCAGCCCCCCAGAAAAAGATTGAAGATTTTTTGAAAATTAGCAATAAAACCGTAATAGAAATGTTCATTTCTTTTATCTCTGTGGTCCAATTTTTCAGTGGGCAAACTGCTGGGCAAATTTAAATTTGAGTGGGCAAACTTTTGGCCGAGTGGGCAAATGCCCCCAATTTTGCCCAAAAAAACCGTGAAGTCAATGCTACTAGGACTCCGCACCGCAGCCCAGTCAAAACAGACAAGAGACGGAGTGTCGAAGAAGGTCCACAGACAACAGACATGACCTCCAAGCCAGACGAAGTGCAGTTGCTCACCACTGTGTCTAGAAATGTTCGCAGTGTTTTCACAGTTGAGTCATGATGACAAAGTAAGAATTCACTAACAGTAAAATCCTATGGCATTGTCACAACTCTTGATCATGGGATCCAACCACCATCTATTTATCTATCTATCTTACCAAGTTCGCTGCACATGGAGCTATTGGTTTGAATTAAAAACTGAGCTGTAATAACTATTTACCAATGGTAAGTGTATTCCACAAGGTGCCAATCACAGCATAAACAAGAATTGTGCCAAGATTATCAAAAAAGGCACGATTAGGCATGAAATATCCTGCATCAAATACAATAGGAGGAAGAATGAATATGAAAAATATTTCAGAGTCTAATTTGAATTGAGCCTCCTCAACACTCAGGGCATAAAGAATGGCACCCATAATTAGACCAACTACAATCAACAGAGAACTGTCCGGAAATATGGAGCTGAATCTTTTGGAAAGATGGAAAGCTAAAACAACAAATTATGAAGAGATATTCTTAATACACTGTAAATATAATAAATTTTTAATTAATAATATAAAACTATGTGCCACCATCGATGAAAGTAGACGTATTTCTTTGTTAATATGGTGAACCACATTCAACGTTCTTTCTAATGCATTCTATCACTTAACTGATTTGCTTGCAGCAATACAAATAGGTACCAAGCAATACGGGTGATAGAGAGTTTGGAGGATACCTTTCCGATTCCCCCACAATTCCCCACACCAACATTCTCCCACACGAGTTAATCCCTCGAAATCCGAAAACTGTCCTTATTTTGAAATCAAATTTAAGGCAGGAAACGAGAACATCCAGATCACAACTCCCTCCCATCTATCGCAATCTCAAGCACATGGCTGGTAGACAGAAATAATGTCGAAACGTGTAAGCAACTGGGGTTCTAGCCTCGGGTTTAAATAAATATACTTACCAATCTTGGCCACCCCAGCCAACAAAATCCAAAGAGTTATGGTGAATGGTGCGCTGACATGATTCCAGTCCACATGAGCAATCTCATATCTCTCACTGTGATGTCCCCCGTGTCCTTCGCCCACTGCAGTGCTATTCGGGTAGGTGGAGTGGTCTTGGTCCGATTCCACGTGCTCCACAATTGTCTCCTTCTGGTGACTTTCATCAGCTAGCACCTTCAAACTGAGCAAACAAATCAGCACCGGTACAGCCTTATCTACACATCGACCCATGGGTGGAAGTGGCAGTCAAAGGCAACAAAATCATACAATCACACCGGCACCTGTAATGACATTAAATCTGCAACGCATCGAAATTGGTTTTGAACTTGCAATTTGCAAGTTTGTGTCGATCGGTAATTGTTTGAGTCAAAAATAAATATGTAAAAAATGAACAAAAAATATGTAGCAATGGTGCCGTTAGATAAGTAGGTTTACCCCTAAATTGCGTTTGCCATGTTGTCTTGCCACATTGCCATATGGCTGTATTACCACAACATATTGCCTTTCGTTTGCGTAAATCGTACGAGGGACGCTTTAGCGTCATGTTGGCAGTAGTGTTGTTTTGGTTTGCATGTTTTAGTTTTGATTTAATTTTGATGTTTTATCAAAACCGCCGCAGCTTTGATTTGATTTTTGATTTTTTATACAAACTTCTACAGTCTTGATTTGATTTTTCACAAATCAAAACTCAAATAGTTTTGATTTTTGATGTTTAGTACAGTTTTTAGATTCAGTTTTGTGAGACTTCTGGCCACTGCCAGCCACCTGTGGCCCCTGCTTTATCAAATGCCTCTATCAAATCGCTGTGTGCTCTTTTTAGCCACAGTTAGCCACACAACAATCACGGTTTACTCGAAGTTTCATACACTTTGAGAAATTCAATACGTTCAATATGTTTTTGTGTAACAAAGACTAAAGATGCAGTGGTTACATATCAAAAAATTAAAGTTTGGAATTTCGTTTCAATTACGCAAAGCAAATAATGTGTTCTCACATATAAAATGATTACCTGACCTATGGTTTAGCGCAACTACAAGAACAGTTGACTTCAGCATTGAGATGCACATAGTAAACTTCCTTTATGGAACACTCAGAAAGTTTTAGAAGCAATTCACTGCACAAAATTGGATATTTTGAATTTTTGCAACTGTGCTGAGAATATGTCGGAGTCGGACTGCACTAAAAAGTGAACGCGGTTGAGCGAAAATCCTATTCAACTCTTGTTTGGCCTGGAGAACTAAACCGGGTTCTCAACATTGACGGACCAGCAGCAGCTTGGATCGTGAATGCAGGAAACCGCATAAACCCCGTTAAAATCGTGGAATGAAGGATCTGTGGCGAAACGAAAACGTCTCGTCAACTTTGGATCAAAACTAGGTTTTGCTTTGTTAGGTTTTGATTTTTGATTTTTGATGAATTTGCCTTCGCGTTTTGATTTTTGACTTGATTTTTGATTTTTTTCAACCTGGTTTTGATTTTTGATTTGATTTTTGATAACATCAAAACCCAAAATTGGTTTTGATTCAAGTTTTGATTTTTGATGTTTGATTTATCAAAACAACACTAGTAGGCAGGCCAACTAAATTTTTTAACGTTAATAGAATTGTATGCCTATGATTAAGGTGGTGATTCCTTTTGGGCACATATTATTATTGGTTGACAGTTCAAATCAAGATGAAATTTGATGAAACTTTCCAGAATAAGTCCTTTTAGCATTCTAACACCCTCCGCGCAATCCCGCTTCCAAACTTCAACGTCTCCGTTCAGGACAGTTTTTGCCGATTTTTAACAATTATATAGGCAGTAGCTGCATGGCTATGATTGCATTCATTCGAAAGATCTTGTTGAGCTCTACATTTTTGCTTTTTGAAGCACCTTTCTAGCTTTTCTGTATAGTGAGATATAGCTGATTTTCTTATTTTGGCGTTGAAAACTTGTCATTTTTGCAGAAATCAAATAATCCGCCATATCTTGAGCTACGCAAGCCGTAAAATTAAACTAAGGGTGTCAATTTGAAGGTCTCATCGAGACCGACTATCCATGACATTATAATCTTCTAACTGCCACCCCGTACGCTGCTATCATAGAAAATGTAGTTTTTCCAAAAACATGACCAATTTTTTCCAGCGATTGTGGAGCATTTACTATGCAAGCTAGATGGTTGCCACTTACTGTATGTGTTTTACACTTTAATACCCAGGGACTGCTGCTTTCGAGCTAAAGTGGTCGCTTGCCAAAGTTGGGAAAAGTAGGCAATATCCAGGTTAATTTCCTTATAGCGAAGAGCGGTTTCATAATAATTAAAAAAGGGTCCCCAGCTATTTGATAGTGAAATCGAATGATATGGCCGACGCCTCACGAAAAAATTTGCTTTAGTCTGCAAAAAATCTGGAAAATTAAATTACTTCGAAAATGCAGTAAAATAGTTTCCAAGAACTAAAATTATGTTCACTGTATACATTAGAAAGAGAAAATATTAAGCTCCATTTCCATATAAAAATGACTTCTTAACTCCTGGGAATGAATGAGTAATAACGGTTCAAAGTTGATGTCTCCCAAAGGAATCACCACCTTAAGAAATTTGGATACGTCTGTATTTTGCGTTCTAGTTTTGTGTTTTAGTTTTGTGGCGGGAGGTTGTGAATAGTCGCCCACCTGCCCACTGCTCAGAGATAAGGAATCATATGATATCATATTTTAACCACAAATCCTTAATAGTCAACGTCAGCGTGTGTATGATTGATATTATATACGGTGCAGTAGTTTATAAACTGGTTGACCTATTTTATAGAATTTAATCGGGCGAAAATGTAGCAAGTATATGCTTTGTTCATTCTATCCAAGCATGCCGTTTTTTCCGTTTTAAAATGCTTTCCAATATTTCAAAATCAAAACGCATATTGAGTCTGGCCCTGGGGTAGGATCATCCTGCTCTCCCCAACTATTTTTACAGGCATCTCACCCCAGTCGGCGCTCCGGTTAGGGTTAGTGCCAGCTTAGAATGTATGTATTTTTGAGGGAAGAGATATACGGACACTTAATAATTGCCATAGCAGTTACCCGAGGTGTTCTAGAAGACGTACGTCCATTACGTCCACCGTAATGGAGGTGCTGTGGTAGCTCCACCAGACAGGCGGCCACCCCTCACCAATCTCGGTAAATTGTCCAGCTGGGATTTTTTTGAAATAGGGTGCTAGAGCTGTTTTTCTCAAGCTCTAGATTTGACATGATCCTCCACTTGCAGCGTAGTAAGAAACCACTGCGCTATAGGAGATTCAACTGTTTATTTAGTATAAATGAAAAATGCTTAGATTTAGACAAGGATAAATTCATATCACTGCAGGAATCTGTAGGAGTCGTCGGCAGAAAGGAATAGAGCAAAAAGTCGCGGTGCGGTTGCGCTTGTTAGATTAATTTTATACAAAAAATAAATTAATACAAAACTATAAGGCCCACTTTTACATACACCACACAAAAATAAATATTACAATCATTGACAACGTTTAAAACTACAATGTCACAAAGAAAACAACGCAGCAAACTGAGCGTACAAAGTTTTCTTAAGTAACAGTTGTTTCAACGTTTTCAAAATCACAATCACAGCCCTTGTCTGAAAAAAAGGCAGAACGACCTAAACAACTAGTTGTACAAGATTGATTGGATAGAAAAAAGTTTTAACAATTTAAAAATTTGCAAACTTGCTCCTTACTAGAGAATCCACTAGTGCATACAGTGGTAATTAAACCGCAGCTCAGCAGCATTAATTTTCCTGTAAACGGCATTAGACCACTTTCTTATACGCGAATTACATAAAAGCAATTAACAAGATGGAGCATATAAAGTAAGTTGGGATAGGGACGCAGTTTTGAAATCTGCAAACTATGTACTGATCGCTACATATTGATGTCTTCAGTAAAATTACACGTAAACTTGCAAAAACAATGCCGGTGGATCAATACAGACCGTTTTAGCTTTACAGTAGTGCAGTTCCTTGTAATATATATTAAAATAGTGCAGGAATGGATAGGATGCATAGAATGTAGTGGGGGGAAGAGGATGCCTTGCGTGCCAGCAAGCTGACTCAATTTGGCCAGGTCCGGTCCTCCAAAACCAAATTTCGAAATTTTTACTAACAATATATACTATTTCTAAAGCTTCAAAGCCGTATGGAAATGTCAGATTTTGCAATGAACTAGCCAGAACGAGTATAAATTGTTCTAACTAATTTTAGTACTTTCACAGCACTACCTCAGACTCGATCCGGCCTACAGCTAATAAAATTCTCAATATTTAAATTTCTCAAAATTTAAATGGATGCCCAATGGTCCAATTAAAGAATGAAGAAAAGTTGGACGCCAAAAAGCGCCGACAATCATCGCGCACTTGGCGGACTGAATTTGCGGAATTCGAACTTGAATTCTAAATTCTGAATTCGAAAGAATGGTTCAAAGAAATAATCAAAAAATTATAAAAACAATTTTAAGATTTATGAATTTTTAAATTGAAATTTATATACATTTGAAACTAAATCAAAAAGGATGGTTTTATCAATTAGGCAGCTTCCAGATTCTATCTTTTCAAGCATCAACATAAAGAAACTAAAATTAAAAATAATTAATTATAATCTAAGCGGAGAGATGTCGATTTCTTCTACGTATTGTAAACTCGTTAAAAATCTTCGAAATCACCTGTCTAAAGGACTTGGTCTTAATACAGAAGGATTTGTAATGACAAAACTGTTGAGCTTTACTTAGTTAGTTATAACTTATAACAAGAATAGGAGGGCAGTCTAACCCTTGTTCCATGCTGCTGCAGCTATTTAGTTTTTAAGTTAAAGGATTAGGAACTAAACAAGTGTATGTGTGAATGAGTTAATCAAAACACAAAAGTTTAGACAAGATTATGACTGTAAGATAGGAGAATCAAATCTGCATGGTTGCTTACATTGTCAAGATTAGCTAGTCATAAGCTGGATTAAATATCGCTCGATTAGATTCGTCAGAGCGATTAATCCCCTGAAGGCTGGGATTCCAATCCTGCTGATGACATGAAAAGATTAGAACACATCTCAGATCAGATTTCCTTGAAACTAATTTCACTAAAACATAATATATGCTCTAATTAAGCCTACTCTGACGACAGAACGATAGACTAGCTGAACAGTGACAGCATTAGATCTGTGAGCAGGTTCTGGTTGGTGCCATTTCAAAAAGGTTGGGAACGCGCAGCGGGTTATACAGTAGAATTGATGTAGCATACGAAGTACCTACTCCAACTTAGGCTTACGCTAAAAACCCAAGTAGGTTTCGTTTTAGGTTTTCAAAGTTTTGGTTTTTAAAATAGGTTTTCAAAATATGCAAACATGCAATTGCAATTATGCAAACAAAAAATCAGAACAATCTGCAATTTTTGCTTATTAATTAAAACTACAAAAGCGAGTGTACGTATGTAGATAATGACTATTTAAGGGTGTGATAGCAGGCAGGCTTTATGTTTATCAGCTCGTTGTACATGCGCAGCCAATGTACTGACGACCATCTCCCGCCGACGAAAAGTCGGTCAGCAACACTATTAAGGGGTATTATTATGGCTGGCATTAATGAAGTAACACTCTTTATAATGTTTGTAATCCACTTGTAAAAAGTTTACAAAATAAACGGCCTTTACTCTGAGCTCAGCAGAGAATGAAGCTGGCATTGTACTTCGCTAGCTATTACATTATATACCTGCATGTGAATCATATAATTATATACTAAGGAGGCGTTTGGAAAAATTTATGGCTGATAATCTTCATGTGCAAGGGCAGTTCCCGGTTAACTGTCTTATTAAAATTCTGCTAGATCAATGTTGCATAGATAATACAGAATTTTGTAAGATCCAAAGTTGGTAGTATAATAGGCCTCAACACAGCATCATCAGCCTCTACGTTGATAAGTAGAGAAAGACAACATACTAGCAACAAGCAAGTAGGGTTGTGCTCGGGCCGTGAATCGGGCCTCGGGCTCGGTTCGGGCTCGGGCTCGGGCCGGCCCCGGGCCGGCCCGGCCCGAGAAATAATTCTTGCGGCCCGAACCGAGCCCGAACCGAGAAGGTCCACAGGCCCGAACCGAGTCGGGCCGTTCGGGCCGCTCGGGCTACTCGGGCCGCTCGAGCCGTTCGGGCTATTCGGGCCGCTCGGGCCATCCTATCAGGTTACTGTAACAGGGTGGTTGCGGAAAAAGAAATATTCTTGGCACTACATAGTGCACATCAAAGCTATTATGAGTTACTTCATCTTAGTCATGCCTCTTTGTGCAACTACAGGTATCAGGTAGCAAATAATACTTCGCATTTGATTCCTACTTTACTATTACTCGCTATTACTTGTTACTACAAAGGTATGTAGACTACAAATTGTTGAAAAATAGAACATGGCGTTCTTTAAATATTTTAAAAACAAAGTAAATATTTCAAATATTATTCAAATATTCAAATTCAACTATAACAGTTTACATTTTCGAAATATACCTTTCTGAACATGTAAATATTTGTACATATTTGAAATAGTTTCTTTTAATTTTCAAATATATTTTAACCTACTTTAATAAGTAACCAATAAGGTGAGTACTCTTTCCAGTTTCTGAAGCAACTCGGGCTGCTCGGGCCGTTCGGGCCGTGACTCGGTTCGGGCCGCTCGGGCTGGTCGGGCTGCTCGGGCCGTGAATCGGTTCGGGCCGCTCGGGCCTTGACTCGGGCCTCGGGCTTCGGGCCGGGCTCGGGCTGACCCGAGCCCGAACCGAGCCCGAACCGAGAAGTCAGTCCGGCCCGAGCCCGAGCCCGGCCCGAGAAATTTCTTAGTGGCACAACCCTACAAGCAAGACTTTGTGCAAAAGATTCAGTTTCCGCTGGACGGACATTTAAGTAATTGTAAACCTGCTGCGCAGCAAATTATTTGGTAAGAGAGCTCTAACTTGCTTACTACATGCAATGTACGTGCAAAACATTGAAAATTTTTAAAAAATCTTGGGGAACATAATTTACCTTTATATCGGAAATAAAGTTTAAACTATTTAGCATTTGTGTGTATAGTATCACATGTTTTTCCTAAGTTCCATGTATTTGAGAAATCTGCTGAGATGAGACAAAGTTTAACTTTAACAATGAGTCATCAATCAAAACAGAGAATAGACGTTTCAGATTTTGGAATTGGAACTAATACATACATATATGCGTAATATGTACATAAATCGGAAACAGAAATTTTGTGGAATGAAAGACAAGATTTCACACACAAATCATGCTAGCCCTATCTTAAACCATTGTTTACATGCATTTACGGTGATTCGTATATTTATCAATTTAAATGCGTGCGAGGGCTCGGGCCGAGCAAACATAAGAGACCTGCTGCGCTGAGGCGCAGCAGGAAAAAGTCAAACTCTGTGACCCTTTCATATTGAAAACAGATCAAGATTTGCTGGTTTCCACAGTAGGATATGTTTTCTTGGTTTTTTATTCCTGCTGGAGCAGGAATGTATAAAATGGAAACTTATATGTTTAGTGCATAGTGAGTCATTTCTCCATTTAGCAGCCCTATCTTCAACACAGGGCTAGCTTAGGTCAGATTTTTTTGCATTTGGATTATGCAAATTAGGTTTAGAACCTATTTAAGGAACAGAACAGAGAGCCGTCGCGCAGTCTTCGACTGCCAGCAATCTAAATGGTTGCAGATTTTTGAGCACCAGTGTAGCTTGGGAGCTACACATCGGTGCATTAGGTAGGTATTTACCAGCTTGCGCTGGACATCACATGTTCTGCCAGGCATGGCAAGCATAGGCTTGGTCTCCCTGATGAGGGAAGTCAAGTGAAATTGTACACAAAATCTGGAGCTTCCTAGAAAAACAATTTTGCAATTGAATAAAGAAAAGGTCTGTAAAGGAATACTGCCCCTTTTGGGGCCTACTTGTTTGTTGTGCAGCCATTCCCATACGTGAGCTAAACCACTCACAACAGCTATCCAACTATCTTGAATATACACCTTAAAATCATTCATTTTCTACATAGTTCTATAAATGCTTCTGGTTGATGAATGAAGACAGTGGAACTAAATCATATATGTCTATTCATTCAGTGAAGGAAGCGGGCCAGAGCAGCTTGAACTTAATACCCTACTAAAGCAAGGGAAAACATAAAGGCTGGAACAGAAACCGGAATTTTCTAAACTACTTGTCATCATTTTCTTGCTGACAAGAAACAGAACCATATAGGATGGTCTGATACTTGATCATGACCATGAGATTGAGCAAAAATAATTAGAATAAATACTAAAAAGCTAAACAAGCTCCACCTATGGAAGCAATAGGCTTGATGGAATCAATACACTAAGTGTCCTGCGTAAAGCAGATAACCTAGGATACCTTGATGAGATTATTACATGAAAAAGTATGTAACTACATACATATACATAAGGAAGAAAGTGACATACAACGAGCAAGCTCACTTTTACTTATTAGCTAATATTGAAGAAGCGGTATTTGCCCATTAACCCTTTTCCACCCTAGACCCAAAGCAGGATTTCTAATAGCGGCAGGCTCAAAACAAGCATGGCAGAAGACTAATAGCAGATAATCAAGTCCAGACCGCGTCAAAATTAACTTACTTCTGTCGAGAGGGAATCAGTGAACCAAGAGACAGACAAGATTTGTTAATTCTCTTGTAAATAAAGTGAACTTCAACGAAGAGGTAGCAGTGACAGACAGATAGACAAGGTAACCTAATGTCCAACCAGGTCGCTGGAAACACTAAAGTTAACAATACAATAGAATTAACACGGAATTATTCATTTTCTACCCAATGCCCTTATGTCATTCTATGCATTTATTTTATTTATTTATTTATTTATTTATTCATTTAGTTATTTATTTATTTATTTATTTATTTATTTTATTCATCTTAATGTGGACTCGGACTCTATGATTGAAAATGAGCAGATTCATATTTTCGGCCGCCGGTCTTTATCGAAAGCGATTAAAGAAGGGAGCATGGAACTATTACCAATCAGTAAATTATCTGTTTCTTATGATGGTATATATTTACATTTAGGAAATTGCATGTATATAGCTGACAGTCACTATATATAACTTTTTTTTTTTTGGTAAGGGCTCGACACCATTTGGGCTCTCCTTGAGGCCCGTCAGGTGTTTCTCCCCGCAGACCGCAAACGGACAAGAGGCGGAGAGAAGAAGACTACGGATAGAAAACGTAGTCCCCAAGCCAAGCCGGCGTACGGTTATTGCAGTCTCGCCCAGGGCAACATGTCTTGTACTTTCCAACACAAGTTGCCCCCCGCATACCTGAAGAGACTAGGATGGCTGAAAACTAGTAGTGCCCACTTGGAAGGCAGAAGGTAGGTATGAAAGAGAAAACTGGCTGCAGAAAAGGGTCGAAAGGGAGGCCAAGTCTCAGATAGGAAAGAATAGAAATGTCTGCGGCTGTTAGGAGCAACATTGAAAAGTTTAAAAATGTAAGAGGAAAATTCAAAGGCGCAGAGGCGATATACCGGCATGGGACACAGAGGGACCTTTTTCACCCGCCATGCACCCACACCTGCATACCGGCTCCGCGCCAAACTTGCACTTAAGAGCGTATATATTTTAAAAGCAATAAAACTTATTGCCAAGAATAAAAGAAATTAAACTTAGCTTAAAAACCACCGATCAATCCAACAGCCGCTATGAGGCTGTTAAACGAAAGACTTTGTCAGCCGATTGTGGTGCTTCGGTAACGTCATCTTATCAGGATTGATGAGATCTTATCAGATCTTATCAGCCACCGGATGTGGTCTTGAAAATATGGTCGTCTGATCAGTTGTGATTTCGGGCTGAATGGTCTTTTGGGGTAAACTTCCGGCTGTGACCCTCGTTCAATAATGGTGCTGATCCGGTGCTTTGGACGCCACACGGAGACGAACAAACTGAGTCTTCCTTTCGCTTCCAACACATGGGGAAAATTGAAAGTTGTTGAAGAATTCTTTAATAGCTGCTTGCTTCCAACCAAGCAGCGGAGCCCTATATATAACTTAGGCGATAACCAATACTATAACTAAGGCGAACAGTTATGTGTGTAGCTCTCGTAAAACGCAGGTAACCGTTTAGTTGAAATTTGGCACGAATCCACGTGAGCACATTTCTGATCCAAATGCAGCAGTTATTTCTAAAGCTATTCAAACTTTAACTTTTTTAAGGGTACCAAAGTTAAAAAAATAGAATAGAGTTGTGTAAACTAGCTTTGTATAGACAATATATCAGCACTTGTCATGAACGGACAATATTTATCGTTGTATGGACACAGAATTTTACAAACCAAAACATAGGAGTATGCAATGAAATTTTAAAATGCTTCTTTTGACTTTAAAACAGAAGCTGGAAGCTTCATTTTTTCGGATTTAGAGTTATTTGACTGCCCTCTTTCGATTACAAAAAATATTTAAAAATAAAATTTTTAAAATTGCTTAATTTTTTAGTCGAAATGGTAGGTAAAGGCTTCAAAAACATGTATAGAAAGCTTTACATTAATCTGAGGCTTTCTGTTAAAGTTAAAGTTAAAGCATTACAAATCCTGCTTTAAAGTCATATAGAATACACACAAATTTTGCTTCCGTACAAGGAAAGTGACGTGTCCATAAAATGCTAGTTCAAGTTTAATTATTATTAAATTAATAACTTTTAATAGCCGTTACCAATTTGAAAAACAATTTGACCAGGTTGTAGAAAACACAATTGGCACAATTTGATAGAAAAGTGTTCTTAATTATTTGTAGTTTTAGACCAAGAGTGAACTATGCTCTGCTCGCTAACGGCTCACCCCCCCCCCCCAACCCCGCAAATCAGACCCATCACTTCAAAGAATTTTGAGCGCTATATTTGTGTTCTAAAGTTCGAAGCAGGCACAAAATTCACGCACGCACTGCTCGTGCTTTCGAGCTTAAGCACATAATCATTGAGCGAATGAGCGTACCCCCGTTGCGACTAGGTACTGATTTACGGGGGGGTCACTAGGGTCTGATTCGCGAGGGGAGGGGTGGGCCGTTAGCGTGCAGAGCATGGTGTTTGCTCTAATAACATAGAGCTTGCCTAGTAGCATATACTCTAATAATTTTTTCGGCCACCTCACCCCAGTTGGTATTCCGATTAGGAGTAGTGTCAGCTTGTTTTTAAAGTTTGTTGGGGCGTGGGGAGCTGACACTGAATAACTGCAATCGCAATTATCCGAGGTGTTCTCCAAGGCTGTCGAGGCGTTCATTACTTCAACCGTAATGAAGGCCCCGTGGCAGCGCTCACCAACCAGGCGGCCGCCCCTTGCACATGCTCGGTAAATTGCCGGAAGGGGGGAATTCAAGGTTTCTCCTGTATTGCTATTCGCGACTCCTGCTGGCGCTGGCACGAACGACTGTCTGAGTAGATCTATCGTTCGATTAAGGATCCTAAGGATCCCAACCTCAGTGTTTGTGGTCGATATGTGCAGAGGGTACATTAACATTCCCCTCTTTATATGTACTCTTGTACTCTTACTTGTACTCTTGGTTAGACATAGCATTTTTCTCCGAAAGTTCAACCTTAAAATTGGCTTTTTCTGTGGCATCGACGACAATAAAAATTGCTGCAGCGATTTCATTTTTGAATGAAATTTGTTGGAAATTAGCAAATTTGTATTATTTCTAACGATTTACTAAAAGAATTACAAGATTTCTAACGATACGAAGTTTTTTGAAATTGGCCAACCCTGCACAGAGATACTTGGTCAAATCTTATCTAAAAATTCAAACACGGTTTGTGTCCGTACAAAGATAGTTTACCCTATATGCGTACTATGGTTTTTTGACCACTCTGAATTCAACAATAGCAAACGGTTTTGTTTCTTGTACTGCCACACCCCGTTGCTTTCGCGAGGAGGGGTAACGCCAGACCAAAGTAAACGACTTCTATTCAAGGAAAATCTTTAGTTGATACAGAGCTAGCAAAGTGTTAGACTAGACTTCAGTGTTCCCGAAACCTCTACATAATCAGAGGAAAAATTTTAAAGCTCCCTAATTTTTCCTCAGAAAGCGCAAAATACGAAATTCTAGTAATTACTATAGCTTTAAGTACTTTTTCCGAGTTCTAGGGCAACTCGGGCTGGTTGGTTGTTCAGTCCACGACTCGGTCCGAGCCTGAACCGCAAGGTCAGTCCGTCTCAATCCGAAGTCGGCCACAGCAAGAGTACATAATAGAGTAAGAGTATGAAACTCTTACGCTACTAAACATGCTTGACATGCTCGGGTCGCTAACTCGGGACCCCCCCCCCCGAAAGTCTCGGGGGGGTCCCACCCTACACTAATTACATGCTTTCATATAAGTGTGTGTCTGCTCACTGATTCGCTAATTAGCTTAGGCTTACGATAGGCATTTTATTAGTAAATTTTAATTAATTAATTATAACTTTAATTAGGTTAATGTAATTAAAAAACTAATTCGACAACATTGTAGCATGTTTTCTGCTCTTTCCAACGATATAAAAATTGTTGCACAAAACAAAAATTCGTAGGAATGGAATCTGCAACAATTTTTGTATCATTGGAAAGAGCAGAAAACATGCTACAATGTTGTCGAATTAGTTTTCTAATTACATTAACCTAATTAAAGTTATAATTAATTAATTAAAAATTACTAATAAAATGCCTATCGTAAGCCTAAGCTAATTAGCGAATCAGCGAGCAGACACACACTTATATGAAAGCGTGTAATTAGTGTAGGGTGGGACCCCCCCCCCCCGAGACTTTCGGGTGGGGGGGGGGTCCCGACGAGTTAGCGACCCGAGCATGTCAAGCATGTTTAGTACATATGTAGTAGCGTAAGAGTTTCATACTCTTATTCTATTATGTACTCTTGGCCACAATAATTTCTTAGTCGCACAACCGTACGATACACAAATTCGTTAAGTAGTGTGAGAAAATTCTTAGTCTTAGTCAGCCCTAGTATATGTTGACTTTACGATGTCACACCCTCCCTCTACGTTATTTAAACTTATTACTATGTACATAACATACTACTAAAAACCTAATAGAACCGGGTCACTCATCCCTGCACGACCACCCGGTTAAGCTCTGAATTGACGACCCGCACCTGGGTTTTGAGAAAATCCAAAAATTGATTTGTCTAAAAATGATAAATTCTTGGCATGATCGCTTTGTGGACCGTTCGAAAAGCGGTAATCAAGGTATAACCAGTTTTGTTTTGTATCTTTAAAATATATATTTTAATTTTTCACACTTATTAAAGCTACAATTTTCAAATATATGAGGTCCAGATCACCGTGTCAGAGCCGGATCGAAGATCTTTACCTGCTCCAAAAGTTACCCGAGCTAAACCAGTTCCATCATTGCAAATCAAAGAGGGTTGAGCCATGTCATTCAAGGAACTACCCCTCTCCCGAAGCTACAAACACAACTAGCGGATTAAATTTAAGCGAAAATAATCAGTAACAGTAACAAGAGTACTGGTGCAACAGCTTACACATTATTCACTGATTATTTACTGTGATTGTAATCGGTAAAGTTGGTGCAACGGGGCCCTAGCCCTTCTTATTACTTCGAGGAAGTTAACAAGTTCCTGCAAGATAAAAATAAGCAAAGGGGACTTCTTCAGCTCAGCTTCAGGGGGCCTCCCCCACCCCAAAACCACTTTTGCTGACATACACTCGTTTAATCTCCGAAATTAATTTTTGTGTATACGACTCAAGCTATTTGTACCTAAACAAATACCACCACGACTTTATTGATACGAAGCAAAACACATTACCAATAAAAGCCTTAATTACACCAGTAAGATAGATGTAGAAATGTCACTTCACTACATGAGCTGGAACTCAGAACCTAACTTAAAACCCCCTCCCCCAACACACAAAGCCGCTTGCCTTCCCAGATGAGGTTTACCAGTTCTTTAGAGAAACTTAGGCAAAAACCAGACACTCCAAAATATTCTGTCCTCGACCATCTTTGTAATCACCCCCCTCACAAAATCAGGCTCCAGCACACGTCTGGACCTTTCGCGTCTCCTTGGTGGTCGTAAATTAGTAAGCACGCATTTCAAACAATTTCCGTTACAAATTGCAAAAGTGAACGGTCGAGGAAAGGGAGTAAAACGTTATTTGGTTGATAAAAGAATGTTTCAATGTGGAACTAGGGGTGCGTCGTTGTAACCATAGGATAACGAGGGCGGGAATGGGGGAGTTCAGACCTCCCACAGACGACAAAAAACAGGTAGACCCCTCTGCGTGAAAACAAAATGCGTAGACCCTCTCGTCCGGAAGAGAAAAAAGGGTAGAACCCTCAGCAGTTTTTACCAAAAATTGCTCATCTTCTAGCAAATATTAGCGATGTTTTAAAAAATATCTTAAAAAACCTCTAAAAATCTTCATTTTTTACTGATTTTTGGACAAAAATGTTAAAAATTATATAGCAATTTTTGCAAATTTTGCAGTATAGCCCCTTAAAATTTTGGAATTTTTCAAGGGTACACCCTTCGCCAGAGTTGGGGTAGACGCCCCCAGAATTGGATCCCGTGTTAACTAATGGTTGTATACAATTGATTTACAGTTGATTCCTGATTTTAAGGCTGATCAAGTTCTGGAAAACCATAACACAGACATCGTCCACAAACATAATTTTTGTTTTAACGTTAGAAAGTAAGCAATATTTAGAAAGTTGTTCAGCAAAATTAATTCGCCAATTCTCACTTGTGCATGCATAGATTTCAAATCATAAATTAAACAATTCATACTAAACCATAAAGAAATAGCTGAAGGGGAGCTTGAAAACATGTTATATTACGTAACATATCTTGCACGCCTGAATTTCCTTCGGCTCAACGGTTGAAAATGACCAGTTTAAGATGTAGATGTTTGGTTGCATTCTTTATTGAAAGCACCTTGCGAGAAGAGCCTGCCACCAATCGATAGAGCAATAATCTCTATACATTTCTAATTCCAGCATTGAAGAGTCCCAGATGCACCCAGAAAAAATAGAAGCCGTCAAGATTCGGCCGAAGTAGGAATTTTTGCTAAAGTTAAAATAGCCTAATTTATTTCTAGAAACAGAAAAGACTGGAACGGCAAAGCCACCAAAGATTTACAGCGGAGCATAAAATTGTTTGAATAGAGCTCTCGAACAGAGCTTAAAATTTTCAGAATTTTTATTGTCTGTGGAAAGCTTCTAGATACTCAATATTGCTGGAGTAGAAACATTATTCAAAAAATGGGGTCAAGATTTTGAAGAAAAACATAACTAGCCACCACTCCGAACAAAAATGTCCAAAATCGCCACTTGAACCATACGTCCTATCCGGCATTCAAGGGTTATATAAAAGTAAATCCACACAGAAATTTCAGAAAATGGAAAAAATCATTACACATTGTTAATCACCACGATAATAATCACACCATACGTAACAACAAATCACAACAGGAATAACATAGTTCTCACACAAAGTCTTGCTTCCATACAAATTCTTTCACATATCCTTTCTCAGAAAGTGAACAGCTAGCTTCACAGGTATAGCAAGCCACAGTGGCCCAGTCTATGCTCTGTCCCATATGATCCACATCAAGCAGAGACAGGAGATGCGGCATCAACTGGAATTCGAATGTCCGAGCACAGCCACAATTCTGGCAGGCTGGAATGTCAGAGGCTGTGTCAGCGCAGGCCTGACTGGAAGCCCAAAGCGGCTGCCCCGAACGCTGGTACCGCAGTATTTGCTCTGGATACTCCGACACTCGTCGACTGAACTCCTTGAATTGACGATCTTGCTTCTGTGTGTAGGCTTCCAGATCTTGCAGGCTTTCTACGGGCAGACCGGCAGAGCGCGTTCCTTCGGCCACTTGCTTACCCTGCTGACTCAAAAATTTACGATAGTCCGCCATCCGTTCAGCCTCTGGACGTTCCGCTTGATCCAGCTGAACACGTTCATCCTTCGCATCATCAGGCAGCACCTCGCTTTCTGTGATAATTTCAAATTCTGGGAATAAAATTTTATTCTCTGCAGAGGAATGCTGGTTGTCGTTGTCCAATTGACCCTTGTTTTTCTTTTTTCGCTGTCTCTTTTTTGCCGACTTGGAAAGTTCATTCGTAGCAGGGCTGGAGTTATTTTCCGAAACAGTCCGATCACCATCCACGCAAACGTCAATACTCCGCAAATTTTCATTTTTATTTCCTTCTGTGTTGGCAGCTTCCTGCTGTTCTTCACAAAGGGTTGGGCCCGTTTCTTCTGGTTCACCAGTTTCTGGCTTATTCGTGGCGGGTGCTGGACAGCTTGAAAGGTGAATGCCAGTCTTTCGATCATACTCCTAAAGCATCAAGAATATCACTAAAAACGTATAGTATTACTGAACTATAGTAGAGGAACAAGTTCTGTACTGAACGTTACCAAAGATGCTCATAAGTTGTCGGATAACCACCTGCAATAAACCGCTTTTACCACTTCTTTCACGTGCTAATAAGAAACTGAAATAATCAACAGAGCTGGCAGAAGTTCAACAGAAGACAATTACTCCGAGAGAACAGCAAAAGGCTAACTTTTAACTTGTGTTGACGTGTTTAAATGCATGAAAGCTGCTTGCGCCACTCCACTACACTGATTTTAATTTTTATTTCTGGATATTCTAGCTAAATAATTGGAGGATTTACTTCCGAAAGGTATTTACGTTTACTTAATTTTGGCCCCCTTAACGATCTTCAAATCTGCCAACTATCTTTATCCCTAGTTTGCTATTTCTGTTGCCACTGGTAGGCAGGTAGGTAGTTACAAAGTTTTAAATTCGAAAATGATGGCTTTCATTTATCTCTTTCTCTGACTGCTAATGTAAAGCTACCAGTGGTAGGGCTACCATCACGGAAGGCGTGATCAACATGACCCAAAATGTCTAAGCCCCAGTCAGGCCCGCACCCAGGATTTTGAAAAGGGGGGGTGTCCAAGGTAAAACGTAAGGGGGGGGGGGTCTGGGGCAGGAGCCCCCCAGAAGTTAAAGAATGTTTGCATTTTTGCCCAAAAAACAGTACATTGGACGATTATCTCTTGTAAAAAGTGAATAATCGCGCCGACGGCGCAAAAATTTTTTAAAAATAGCAGTTTTTGCCATAAAAATAGCAAAAATTTTCCAGTTTGTCATCTCAAAAGGGGGATCTAGACCCCTTGAACCCCCCCCCCCTGGGTGCGGCCTTGGCCCCAGTGGTCAATGCATGAAAAGCTATCAAATTTTGCAGCGACATAACCTGTATCCGTATGTCGTAACCAGCTTTGAAATGCACAAGTCGTGTTCTGGTCAAGCTGAAAATTTAGTTATCAAGTTCTCAATACAAGTCTCAGGTCGAGTTCAACCAGATAAAGTTTTGCCAACTCTGGCATAGTTTTTGAAAAAAGTTTGTCAATATAAATTAAATGCTTTACTGTATTTGCGTGGTTTAACGTCCAACCAATTCACAGAATTTCGTAATTGTCTTGATGTAGAATGCATGTTCTTCATCCAGGCAGGGGCGTATCCAGGATTTTGAAAAGGAGGGGGTTTTAACTAAAATTTACTGAAAAGGAGGGGGTTTTGACATAAATTTGTACTTTTTGTAATGGAGTTTTCTTAAAAGTCAACTCAAAAGGAGGGGGTTTCAACCCCCAAAACCCTCCCCCTGGATACGCCCATGCATCCAGGGTAATAAAAATTTAATTTAAATTTAAATTTAAGAACTTAATACAAACAAACCCTGTGCAGAGAAGAACAGAAACAAATTTGATCGCAATCAAGACAAGGAAGAACAGCCTTCAGCCCGCAATGTATGCAAAGTGGATTCCAATCCGAGACTCGCTTCAAAGCAGCACCGTCTTTTACTGCATCCCAAAAATCAGGATCAATGGCTTCAAAGCTGAAAACAAGCAAACATGCTAAAACATTTTCCAAAAAAGATGAGCACATTCAGAGAAAAAACATTCATTCAGTTAAAGAGAAAACGACTAATGGCAATTTCACAGTTGCAAGCGGACACGCGTAGACGCGCGTCGAGGCGCATATATAAACGTACGTATGAGTCAGGGAGCACGAATGCCCTGCGCCATTTTAAGCTGCAATAACGGTATATTACAGACAGGCGCGCCGATGCGAGTCTTTGTGCGTTCAAGATTACGAAATCACAATTAACTCTCCACCAACGTCAGAAACTGCCCTGTGACACTGTGTTTAATCTTCCGAGCCACTTTCAGCTTACGCCTTGATCGCTTTGGATAGGGGAGTATCCAGGGGGTGGGTCCAGATGATCAAGGGTCAGAACCCCTTATTCGGAAACCTTTTGAAATTTTTAGCTATTTTTGGCGCAAATTTGGCCATTTTTTGGAAAAAATTAGGTTCAAACCCCTCCGTTTTAATATACTGGATATAGCCTGGTTTCGGGGAAGACACTTTAAGGTGGAGACGGCATTTCGCCTACCTATTACCTATATAAACAGATACATTCCTGGGGGGTTTGTCAGCTATGCGTCCAGACGAAATTTTATATACAACATACAAGGTCTGTCTCTGTCCATATCGCTGCGTGCGTATGTTCCGGAAATCTTAAATTTTGATTTTAGCTCCGTAGAATAATGGAAATCCAGCTGATGTACAAAAATATCCGACACAAAACACATTGCAAATTGAAGCATTAAAAAAGAAAAAATAATCTTTTTCTTAAATAACCGGAATCCTATAACCGAATAATATCCGATTCGGCAGTAAAGGCTACGTATCCAGCATACAAAAATATCCAGAGAAGGTCAGTGAAAAACAAGTATTTGCAAAAATTTAGTTCAATTCACATGAAAGTCACAAACTCTTCAGAATCAACAGACAAAATGATTAGTAGCCACTCATTACCCGAAAAATTTGTTCTTTCTTGCCAGTTGACTGCGTAAAAGCACGAAATTATTGGCCGTATTAGCTTTGCAGCAATCAGGATTGGAACAGACAAATAGGAACAGCATTCGATGAAATGAATCTGAGCGAACGGATAGTGGTGCATAGATCTGAACCAGAAATGTGCAAGGTTGCTCACAGTTACCACAGGAAACATCCGCCGGTTCCGGCAAAGGGTCCATGCAGAGCCAGGAAGGCCGACCACCCAACTTTGATGGGAAAAACTGTGGCTCCAGAAACCACGGGGACTCCGCCACTTCAGCAAAGCCTAACTCCACTGGCAACAAGGAGACAGTTGACTTTTCTGAGCGCTTCTTTTTCACAGTTCCAGCCATGTATAAATACGCAACGTATATATAATTATAAGTAAATAAAAAGTCAGGAAAATATATACTATTGATTTGTCCGAATCTAGGTATATAAAGGCTTAATCAAGCTTTTGACCACCAGGCTTAGGAGGAGCGGTACGATCCGTTCCTTCGTCCGATGTCGTTTTAGTCCCGTCCTCTTTCCAGGCTCTGCATGGACCCTTTGCCGGAACCGGCGGATGTTTCCTGTGGTAACTGTGAGCAACCTTGCACATTTCTGGTTCGAATCTATACCCACTATCCGTTCGCTCAGATTCATTTCATCGAATGCTGTTCCTATTTGTCTGTTCCAATCCTGATTGCTGCAAAGCTAATACGTATGTTCCGTGCTTTTACGCAGTCAACTGAGAACAAATTTTTCGGGTAATGAGTGGCTACTAATCATTTTGTCATTGATTCTGAAGAGTTTGTGACTTTCATGAATTGAACTAAATTTTTGCAAATACTTGTTTTTCATTGACCTTCTCTGGATATTTTTGTATGCTGGATACGTAGCCTTTACTGCCGAATCGGATATTATTCGGTTATAGGATTCGGTTATTTAAGAAAAAGATTATTTTTTCTTTTTTTTACGCTTCAATTTGCAATGTGTTTTGTGTCGGATATTTTTGTACATCAGCTGGATTTCCATTATTCTACGGAGCCTAAAATCAAAATTTAAGATTTCCGGAACATACGTCACGCAGCGATATATGGACAGAGACAGACCTTGTATGTTGTATATATAAAATTTCGTCTGGACGCACAGCTGACAAACTCCCAGGAATGTATTTGTTTATATAGGTAATAGGTAGGCGAAATGCCGTCTCCACCTTAAAGTGTCTTCCCCGAAACCAGGCTATATCCAGTATATTAAAACGGAGGGGTTTGAACCTAATTTTTTTCCAAAATGGCCAAATTTGCGCCAAAAATAGCTAAAAATTTCAGAAAGGTTTCCGAATAAGGGTTCTGACCCTTGATCATCTGGACCCACCCCCCCTGGATACTCCCCTATCCAAAGCGATCAAGGCGTAAGCTGAAAGTGGCTCGGAAGATTAAACACAGTGTCACAGGGCAGTTTCTGACGTTGGTGGAGAGTTAATTGTGATTTCGTAATCTTGAACGCACAAAGACTCGCATCGGCGCGCCTGTCTGTAATATACCGTTATTGCAGCTTAAAATGGCGCAGGGCATTCGTGCTCCCTGACTCATACGTACGTTTATATATGCGCCTCGACGCGCGTCTACGCGTGTCCGCTTGCAACTGTGAAATTGCCATTAGTCGTTTTCTCTTTAACTGAATGAATGTTTTTTCTCTGAATGTGCTCATCTTTTTTTTGGAAAATGTTTTAGCATGTTTGTTTTCAGCTTTGAAGCCATTGATCCTGATTTTTGGGATGCAGTAAAAGACAGTACTGCTTTGAAGCGAGTCTCGGATTGGAATCCACTTTGCATACATTGCGGGCTGAAGGCTGTTCTTCCTTGTCTTGATTGCGATCAAATTTGTTTCTGTTCTTCTCTGCACAGGGTTTGTATTAAGTTCTTCTTAAATTTAAATTAAATTTTTATTATCCTGGATGCATAAGCAATATCCAGGGGGAGGGTTTGGGGGTTGAAACCCCCTCCTTTTGAGTTGACTTTTAAGAAAACTCCATTACAAAAAGTACAAATTTATGTCAAAACCCCTCCTTTTCAGTAAATTTTAGTTAAAACCCCCTCCTTTTTCAAAATCCCTGGATACTCCCCTGCCTGGATGAAGAACATGCATTCTACATCAACACAATTACGAAATTCTGTGAATTGGTTGGACGTTAAACCACGCAAAATACAGTAAAGCATTTAATTTATATTGACAAACTTTTTTCAAAAAACTATGCCAGAGTTGGCAAAACTTTATCTGGTTGAACTCGACCTGAGACTTGTATTGAGAACTTGATAACTAAATTTTCAGCTTGACCAGAACACGACTTGTGCATTTCAAAGCTGAATATGACATACGGATACAGGTTATGTCGCTGCAAAATTTGATAGCCTTTCATGCATTGACCACTGGGGCCAAGGCCGCACCAGAGGGGGGGGTTCAAGGTCTAGATCATCCCCTTTTGAGATGACAAACTGGAAAATTTTGCTATTTTTAGTGGCAAAAAACTGCTATCATTTTAAAAAATTTGCGCAATCGGCGCGATTATTCACTTTTTTTACAAGAGGTGACCGTCCAATGTACTGTTTTTTTGGGCAAAAATGCAAACATTCTGCGGACTAGGGGGCTCCTCCCCAGACCCCCCCCTTGCGGTTACCTTGGACACCCCCCTTTTCGAAAAGTGGGGGCCTGACTGGGGCTTAGACATTTTGGGTCATGTTGATCACGCCTTCCGTGATGGTAGCCCTACCACTGGTAGCTTAAAGTCTCAAAAACAATTTTAGCAGCCAGAGAAAGAGATAAATGAAAGCCATCATTTTCGAATTTAAAACTTTGTAACTACCTACCTGCCTAGCGAGTGGCAACAGAAATAGGCAAACTAGGGGATAAAAGATAGTTGGCAGATTTGAAAGATCGTTAAGGGGGGCCAAAATTAAGTAAACGTAAATACCTTCGGAAGTAAATCCTCCAATTATTTAGCTAGAATATCCAGAAATAAAAATTAAAATCAGTGTAGTGGAGTGGCGCAAGCAGCTTTCATGCATTTAAACACGTCAACACAAGTTAAAAGTTAGCCTTTTGCTGTTCTCTCGGAGTAATTGTCTTCTGTTGAACTTCTGCCAGCTCTGTTGACTTATTTCAGTTTCTTATTAGCACGTGAAAGAAGTGGTAAAAGCGGTTTATTGCAGGTGGTTATCCGACAACTTATGAGCATCTTTGGTAACGTTCAGTACAGAACTTGTTCCTCTACTATAGTTCAGTAATACTATACGTTTTTAGTGATATTCTTGATGCTTTAGGAGTATGATCGAAAGACTGGCATTCACCTTTCAAGCTGTCCAGCACCCGCCACGAATAAGCCAGAAACTGGTGAACCAGAAGAAACGGGCCCAACCCTTTGTGAAGAACAGCAGGAAGCTGCCAACACAGAAGGAAATAAAAATGAAAATTTGCGGAGTATTGACGTTTGCGTGGATGGTGATCGGACTGTTTCGGAAAATAACTCCAGCCCTGCTACGAATGAACTTTCCAAGTCGGCAAAAAAGAGACAGCGAAAAAAGAAAAACAAGGGTCAATTGGACAACGACAACCAGCATTCCTCTGCAGAGAATAAAATTTTATTCCCAGAATTTGAAATTATCACAGAAAGCGAGGTGCTGCCTGATGATGCGAAGGATGAACGTGTTCAGCTGGATCAAGCGGAACGTCCAGAGGCTGAACGGATGGCGGACTATCGTAAATTTTTGAGTCAGCAGGGTAAGCAAGTGGCCGAAGGAACGCGCTCTGCCGGTCTGCCCGTAGAAAGCCTGCAAGATCTGGAAGCCTACACACAGAAGCAAGATCGTCAATTCAAGGAGTTCAGTCGACGAGTGTCGGAGTATCCAGAGCAAATACTGCGGTACCAGCGTTCGGGGCAGCCGCTTTGGGCTTCCAGTCAGGCCTGCGCTGACACAGCCTCTGACATTCCAGCCTGCCAGAATTGTGGCTGTGCTCGGACATTCGAATTCCAGTTGATGCCGCATCTCCTGTCTCTGCTTGATGTGGATCATATGGGACAGAGCATAGACTGGGCCACTGTGGCTTGCTATACCTGTGAAGCTAGCTGTTCACTTTCTGAGAAAGGATATGTGAAAGAATTTGTATGGAAGCAAGACTTTGTGTGAGAACTATGTTATTCCTGTTGTGATTTGTTGTTACGTATGGTGTGATTATTATCGTGGTGATTAACAATGTGTAATGATTTTTTCCATTTTCTGAAATTTCTGTGTGGATTTACTTTTATATAACCCTTGAATGCCGGATAGGACGTATGGTTCAAGTGGCGATTTTGGACATTTTTGTTCGGAGTGGTGGCTAGTTATGTTTTTCTTCAAAATCTTGACCCCATTTTTGAATAATGTTTCTACTCCAGCAATATTGAGTATCTAGAAGCTTTCCACAGACAATAAAAATTCTGAAAATTTTAAGCTCTGTTCGAGAGCTCTATTCAAACAATTTTATGCTCCGCTGTAAATCTTTGGTGGCTTTGCCGTTCAGTCTTTTCTGTTTCTAGAAATAAATTAGGCTATTTTAACTTTAGCAAAAATTCCTACTTCGGCCGAATCTTGGCGGCTTCTATTTTTTCTGGGTGCATCTGGGACTCTTCGATGGTAAGGAGATTAGAAATGTATAGATGATTATTGCTCTATCGATTGGTGGCAGGCTCTTCGCAAAGTGCTAACAATAAAGAATGCCACCAAACATCTACATCTTCAACTGATAATTATTTTCAACCGTTGAGCCGAAGGAAATTCAGGCGTGCAAGATATGTTACGTAATATAACATGTTTTCAAGCTCCCCTTCAGCTATTTCTTTATGGTTTAGTATGAATTGTTCAATTTTATGATTTGAAATCTATGCATGCACAAGTGAGAATTGGCGAATTAATTTTGCTGAACAACTTTCTAAATATTGCTTACTTTCTATCGTTAAAACAAAAATTATGTTGGTGGACGATGTCTATGTTGTGGTTTTCCAGAACTTGATCAGCCTTAAAATCAGGAATCAACTGTAAATCAATTGTATACAACCATTGGTTAACACGGGATCAATTCTGGGGGCGTCTACCCCAACTCTGGCGAAGGGTGTACCCTTGAAAAATTCACAAAAATTTTAAGGGGCTATACTGCAAAATTTGCAAAAATTGCTATATAATTTTTAACATTTTTGTCCAAAAATCAGTAAAAAATGAAGATTTTTTAGAGGTTTTTAGAATATTTTTTTAAAACATCGCTAATATTTGCTAGAAGATGAGCAATTTTTGGTAGAAACTGCTGAGGGTTCTACCCTTTCTCTCTTCCGGACGAGAGGGTCTACGCATTTTGTTTTTCACGCAGAGGGTCTACCTGTTTTTTGTCGTCTGTGGGGCTGAACTCCCCCATTCCCGCCCTCGTTATCCTATGGTTACAACGACGCACCCCTAGTTCCACATTGAAACATTCTTTTATCAACCAAATAACGTTTTACTCCTTTCCTCGACCGTTCACTTTTGCAATTTGTAACGGAAATTGTTTGAAATGCGTGCTTACTAATTTACGACCACCAAGGAGACGCGAAAAGGTCCAGACAGTATTGCTGGAGCCTGATTTTTGTGAGGGTGATTACAAAGATGGTCGAGGACAGAATATTTTGGAGTGTCTGGTTTTTGCCTAAGTTTCTCTAAAGAACTGGTAAACCTCATCTGGGAAGGCAAGCGGCTTTGTGTGTTGGGGAGGGGGTTTTAAGTTAGGTTCTGAGTTCCAGCTCATGTAGTGAAGTGACATTTCTACATCTATCTTACTGGTGTAATTAAAGGCTTTTATTGGTAATGTGTTTTGCTTCGTATCAATAAAGTCGTGGTGGTATTTGTTTAGGTACAAATAGCTTGAGTCGTATACACAAAAATTAATTTCGGAGATTAAACGAGTGTATGTCAGCAAAAGTGGTTTTGGGAGTAAAGAGCCCCCCTGAAGCTGAAGCTGAAGAAGTCCCCTTTGCTTATTTTATCTTGCAGGAACTTGTTAACTTCCTCAGAGTAATAAGAAGGGCTAGGGCCCCGTTGCACCAACTTTACCGATTACAATCACAGTAAATAATCAGTGAATAATGTGTAAGCTGTTGCACCAGTACTCTTGTTACTGTTACTGATTATTTTTCGCTTAAATTTAATCCGCTAGTTGTGTTTGTAGCTTCGGGAGAGGGTAAGTTCCTTGAATGACATGGCTCAACCCTCTTTGATTTGCAATGATGGAACTGGTTTAGCTCGGGTAACTTTTTGGAGCAGGTAAAGATCTTCGATCCGGCTCTGACACGGTGATCTGGACCTCATATATTTGAAAATTGTAGCTTTAATAAGTGTGAAAAAGTAAAATATATATTTTAAAGATACAAAACAAAACTGGTTATACCTTGATTACCGCTTTTCGAACGAGTCCACAAAGCGATCATGCCAAGAATTTATCATTTTTAGACAAATCAATTTTTGGATTTTCTCAAAACCCAGGTGCGGGTCGTCAAATTTCAGGGCTTAACCGGGTGGTCGTGCGGAAATTAGTGACCCGGTTCTATTGGGATTTTAGTAGTATGTTATGTACATAGTAATAAGTTTAAATAACGTAGAGGGAGGGTGTGACATCGGGAAGTCAACATATACTAGGGCTGACTAAGACTAAGAATTTTCTACCCTACTTAACGAATTTGTGTATCGTACGGTTGTGCGACTAAGAAATTATTGTGGCCAAGAGTACATAATAGAATAAGAGTATGAAACTCTTACGCTACTACATATGTACTAAACATGCTTGACGAAATGCTCGGGTCGCCAACTCGTCGGGACCCCCCCACCCGAAAGTCTCGGGGGGGGGGGGGTCCACCCTACACTAATTACACGCTTTCATATAAGTGTGTGTCTACTCGCTGATTCGCTACTTAGCTTAGGCTTACGATAGGCATTTTATTAGTAATTTTTAATTAATTAATTATAACTTTAATTAGGTTAATGTAATTAGAAAACTAATGCGACAACATTGTAGCATGTTTTCTGCTCTTTCCAATGATACAAAAATTGTTGCAGATTCCATTCCTACGAATTTTTGTTTTGTGCAACAATTTTTATAACGTTGGAAAGAGCAGAAAAACATGCTACAATGTTGTCGAATTAGTTTTTTAATTACATTAACCTAATTAAAGTTATAATTAATTAATTAAAATTTACTAATAAAATGCCTATCGTAAGCCTAAGCGAATTTACGAATCCAGTGAGCAGAGACACACTAATATGAAAGCATGTAATTAGTGTAGGGTGGGACCCCCCCCGAGACTTTCGGGGGGGGGGGGGTCCCGAGTTAGCGACCTGAGCATGTCAAGCATGTTTAGTAGCGTAAGAGTTTCATACTCTTACTCTATTATGTACTCTTGCTGTGGCCGACTTCGGATTGAGACGGACTGACCTTGCGGTTCAGGCTCGGACCGAGTCCGTGGACTGAACAACCAACCAGCCCGAGCGCATTGTCCTAGAACTCGGAAAAAGTACTTAAAGCTATAGTAATTACTAGAATTTCGTATTTTACGCTTTCTGAGGAAAAATTAGGGAGCTTTAAAATTTTTCCTCTGATTATGTAGAGGTTTCGGGAACACTGAAGTCTAGTCTAACACTTTGCTAGCTCTGTATCAACTAAAGATTTTCCTTGAATAGTAGTCGTTTACTTTGGTCTGGCGTTACCCCTCCTCGCGAAAGCAACGGGGTGTGGCAGTACAAGAAACAAAACCGTTTGCTATTGTTGAATTCAGAGTGGTCAAAAAACCATAGTACGCATATAGGGTAAACCATCTTTGTACGGACACAAACCGTGTTTGAATTTTTGTAGGTGATTTGACCAAGTATCTCTGTGCAGGGTTGGCCAATTTCAAAAAACTCGTATCGTTAGAAATCTTGTAATTCTTTTAGTAAATCGTTAGAAATAATACAAATTTGCTAATTTCCAACAAAATTTCATTCAAAAATGAAATCGCTTGCAGCAATTTTTATTGTCGTCGATGCCACAGAAAAAGCCAATTTTAAGGCTGAACTTTCGGAGAAAAATGCTATGTCTAACCAAGAGTACAAGTAAGAGTACAAGAGTACATATAAAGAGGGGAATGTTAATGTACCCTCTGCACATATCGACCACAAACACTGAGGTTGGGATCCTTAGGATCCTTAATCGAACGATAGATCTACTCAGACAGTCGTTCGTGCCAGCGCCAGCAGGAGTCGCGAATAGCAATACAGGAGAAACCTTGAATTCCCCCTTCCGGCAATTTACCGAGCATGTGCAAGGGGCGGCCGCCTGGTTGGTGAGCGTTGCCACGGGGCCTTCATTACGGTTGAAGTAATGAACGCCTCGACAGCCTTGGAGAACACCTCGGATAATTGCGATTGCAGTTATTCAGTGTCAGCTCCCCACGCCCCAACAAACTTTAAAAACAAGCTGACACTACTCCTAATCGGAATACCAACTGGGGTGAGGTGGCCGAAAAAATTATTAGAGTATATGCTACTAGGCAAGCTCTATGTTATTAGAGCAAACACCATGCTCTGCACGCTAACGGCCCACCCCTCCCCTCGCGAATCAGACCCTAGTGACCCCCCCGTAAATCAGTACCTAGTCGCAACGGGGGTACGCTCATTCGCTCAATGATTATGTGCTTAAGCTCGAAAGCACGAGCAGTGCGTGCGTGAATTTTGTGCCTGCTTCGAACTTTAGAACACAAATATAGCGCTCAAAATTCTTTGAAGTGATGGGTCTGATTTGCGGGGTTGGGGGGGGGGGTGAGCCGTTAGCGAGCAGAGCATAGTTCACTCTTGGTCTAAAACTACAAATAATTAAGAACACTTTTCTATCAAATTGTGCCAATTGTGTTTTCTACAACCTGGTCAAATTGTTTTTCAAATTGGTAACGGCTATTAAAAGTTATTAATTTAATAATAATTAAACTTGAACTAGCATTTTATGGACACGTCACTTTCCTTGTACGGAAGCAAAATTTGTGTGTATTCTATATGACTTTAAAGCAGGATTTGTAATGCTTTAACTTTAACTTTAACAGAAAGCCTCAGATTAATGTAAAGCTTTCTATACATGTTTTTGAAGCCTTTACCTACCATTTCGACTAAAAAATTAAGCAATTTTAAAAATTTTATTTTTAAATATTTTTTGTAATCGAAAGAGGGCAGTCAAATAACTCTAAATCCGAAAAAATGAAGCTTCCAGCTTCTGTTTTAAAGTCAAAAGAAGCATTTTAAAATTTCATTGCATACTCCTATGTTTTGGTTTGTAAAATTCTGTGTCCATACAACGATAAATATTGTCCGTTCATGACAAGTGCTGATATATTGTCTATACAAAGCTAGTTTACACTAACTCTATTCTATTTTTTTAACTTTGGTACCCTTAAAAAAGTTAAAGTTTGAATAGCTTTAGAAATAACTGCTGCATTTGGATCAGAAATGTGCTCACGTGGATTCGTGCCAAATTTCAACTAAACGGTTACCTGCGTTTTACGAGAGCTACACACATAACTGTTCGCCTTAGTTATAGTATTGGTTATCGCCTAAGTTATATATAGGGCTCCGCTGCTTGGTTGGAAGCAAGCAGCTATTAAAGAATTCTTCAACAACTTTCAATTTTCCCCATGTGTTGGAAGCGAAAGGAAGACTCAGTTTGTTCGTCTCCGTGTGGCGTCCAAAGCACCGGATCAGCACCATTATTGAACGAGGGTCACAGCCGGAAGTTTACCCCAAAAGACCATTCAGCCCGAAATCGCAACTGATCAGACGACCATATTTTCAAGACCACATCCGGTGGCTGATAAGATCTGATAAGATCTCATCAATCCTGATAAGATGACGTTACCGAAGCACCACAATCGGCTGACAAAGTCTTTCGTTTAACAGCCTCATAGCGGCTGTTGGATTGATCGGCGGTTTTTAAGCTAAGTTTAATTTCTTTTATTCTTGGCAATAAGTTTTATTGCTTTTAAAATATATACGCTCTTAAGTGCAAGTTTATGCGGAGCCGGTATGCAGGTGTGGGTGCATGGCGGGTGAAAAAGGTCCCTCTGTGTCCCATGCCGGTATATCGCCTCTGCGCCTTTGAATTTTCCTTACATTTTTAAACTTTTCAATGTTGCTCCCTAACAGCCTATGATGATTTCTTATTTTTTTCCTCATCTGAGACTTGGCCTCCTTTCGACCCTTTTCTGCAGCCAGTTTTCTCTTCTGATACCTGTCTTTGCCTTCCAAGTGGGCACTACTAGCTTTCAGCCATCCTAGTCTCTACAGGTATGTGGGGGGCAACTTGTGTTGGAAAGTACAAGACATGTTGCCCTGGGCGAGACTGCAATAACCGTACGCCGGCTTGGCTTGGGGACTACGTATTCTATCAGTAGTGTTCTTCTCTCCGCCTCTTGTCCGTTTGCGGTCTGCGGGGAGAAACACCTGACGGGCCTCAAGGAGAGCCCAAATGGTGTCGAGCCCTTACCAAAAAAAAAAAGTTATATATAGTGACTGTCAGCTATATACATGCAATTTCCTAAATGTAAATATATACCATCATAAGAAACAGATAATTTACTGATTGGTAATAGTTCCATGCTCC
>JASAND010018775.1:0-24758 GCA_030248195.1 Trissonchulus latispiculum
CTATTTGTTTACTAGTCTCATTTTGACGTTTATCTTCCTGGATAAGCTTACCGGAGTTTATTAGATTTACTTGATAAATTTTTTGATTAGATTTATTCCATGGCGAATATTAAACTGAAAGGTAGAGATGGAGAAGACCATCCCTGCTAAAGCACGCTTTTTAAAAAATTTGTCCATCGTTTTCTGTATTCTAGAACTAGAATCCATATCAATTATTTTTACATTTTGTTAAAAGACGCCTTTTTCTAGCCCAGGTCCAGGCGTTTTTGCGAAATATGTATTTTGCATATTTCTTCTTGCAAAATTCGTCACTATTCTTTGGCTTTTTTGGGGAACATTTTCTTGCGTCTTACAGCAGTTTAAACTTCTGAATCAGGACTGGCAAAAATTCCCTGAAAAATATCCAGAGATGCCTGTGACTTCCTCTTCCAACTGCTTAATAGGACGGGACTTCTTTTTCTTGCAGTCACTCCGCTTTCTATACTTCCTTAGACTCGACTACTGCTGCTGCTCAGAGTGTCCAAATTTTCTAAAAACAGATTAATGAGCCCGTTGTTTTGTAAAACGCGTGTTGTTAACGTTGTTTGTTTGTTTGTTTGTTTGTTTGTTTGTTTGTTTTAGGAGGCGACTGAAGCCTATATCGTTGGCTTGTTTGAGGATGTGAATTTGGCCTCAATTCATGGAAAGCGTGTCACTATCATGCCAAAGGATATCCAAATTGTGCGACGTATTCGGAATGAGGTGTCACACATGGAATGGGGTGCCGGGCCTAAACGTCGTTGAGGATTTCGATTAATCTGATACTTACACGTGAACAATTTGTGAATGTCTTGTGAACTGTATATAAATTGTACGTAAGTAAATGTGATGTGTAGTGTTCATTCTTGTAGGATAGTGTAGGGTATTTTAAGGGCGCGTATGTATCTGCTGTTAGTGATGACTAGTTCTGACTCCGACCTGAGAAAAAACAGTCAACAAGGACTGTTTAATCTCTGTTGCTGATGATTGTGCCCGGTTTTCTGTAACTTATCTTGCGACTCGGGCCATAATATTTGGAAAACTAACCGTATTAGCAGAAAGTTAGATAGTTTGAACATTTTCGTAACACCGTCGCTTGCATGCCCCTGAATAGTGTTGCATTGTGGTGCTCATTATGATGACCAGAAATATATGCAATACATGTTAAGCTTATTCTTATACAATGACTCAGGCAATGTTCACTGCAGCACTTCCAACATAGAGAAGTCGAGCCTGGGGTGGGCATCACAAAAAGAGTTCTTTATACATACATAGAGTGACAAGCGTCTAGGATTGTACCCGGGCCGTGTAGCGGGCGCCGGGCCCGGAAAACTTTGTGTTAGGCCCGGCCCGTCTCTTACTGAAAGCCGGGACTGGTTTTGGAGGCCGGGCTCACCGTGCCTACCGGGCTCACCGGGCCTGCCTGACTCAGTTCGCACTGAGCCTGGGACTTGCAGGGGCCCGGGCCTAGTAGCGGGTGGGTCCGGGCCCGATTATTTAAAGCCGGGCCAGGCCCGGCTGATAATTTAGCCCGGCCCAGTCAGTTTCTTATCGCACCAAGACTAAAACCGTCACACTGTTAAAAGCTCGCGGGCCATGCTCTGTGCGCAACGACCCCCTGCAATTGCGTACCTAATAGAACCCCCGTAAATCATTACCTAGAACGCAATTGCTTATGTTCACTCGTTTCGGATCCCTCCCACTCCCGCAGATGTGACCTATCATTTATCCATCTCGAATGCCACCCAGTATCTCGAATGCCACCCAGTAGAGTTGATGGCCGGCCGGTGTGAAACCGGCCGCCCAGGCTAGAGTCACTCCGACCGGCCAGGTGAGAAGCAGCCGACCGGCCGGATATTTGAACCAGGCCAATACGTGATTTTGTCTGTTACAACCAAGGAATAAGTGTAATTTTGCAAAGTGCACCAAAAATAGGGCAAAACTTGTACCGATTTGAGGGCCAGATTTGACCGCCTGGGTTTTTGAAGAGCAGGCCGGTCCTGGTTTGTCGCCTAGTCCCGACCCGAGCCGTGACTCTGGGCCTTGAGTCCGGGCCCGTGCCTGACATCGGGCCTACCGGGCCTTGATTTGGGCCTGCCGGGCCGTGCATCGGGTCTCCGGGCCCCGGGCCTGACACCGGGCCTTGAATCAGACCTCTGGCCCCGGCCCGGAAAATTTCTTAACGGCACAGCACTAGTAAAAGTCAAAAACTGACCACGGTGGAGCTTGCAAATATTTCATATGGAAGTGGACAAGAATTCTCGTGTCCACGTTTGTCTACGTCTGCCTGCACGTGTCTTCCTGTCCACGATAACGCTGGTGTTGAGTTGGGAAAAGGTAATGGCATTGGATATCAGTCAGGATTTTTTGCCATTCCAGGAAGTCCTGGGAAGTGCTTTATCAATTTGAGATCTGTAAATTTCTCAACCTTGCGTCGCACAACTAATCAAGCGTTCCATTAGGAAATTTTGCGTCCAAGTTGATATCTGATTTAGTTTTGTACGAAAGATAAATTATTTCAAAATGCCGGCCGGCCGCGCTTGTAAACCCGGCCGGCTGGCCAGCCGGGTCAAAGAGGACGGCCGGCCGGCCGGTCAAAAAAGGCCGGCCGATCCCATTTTTGCCCTATTTTTCGTGTATTTTGCAAAATTTTTAGCATTAAAGGATGCATACAGTCCTCCTGGTTATATATAATAGACAAAATCAAGTAGTGTCCTTTTTCTGAAGACCGGCCGGCCGGCCGGCTGCTTCTGACCCGGGCGGCCGGGTGATGGCCGGCGGCCGGCCGGATTGGCGGCATAGTGGGCCGGCCGGCCGGCCGGGTTTTCCTCGGCCGGTCAACAACTGTATGATAGACCACATATTTATTCATTATTTATTTTACCATTTAATTCAGATATTTTTATGATAGGACAGGACAAGAATTTGTCCACGTGGACATGTGGGTACCCGCAGGCAATTTAAAGTGTTCACTTCATAAAACTTCACGTTGTAATTGTTGTATTCTAATCAAGGCAGAGGCCGTAATAGAGTCACAATCAAGTTCAAATCAGACCGTCAGATCGTCAGGGTACTCGTCCTACTGTCATGAGCGTTTTCAAAAACTGGATATGTGAAGTATTTTCCCAGTAAATTAATTAGGTTAGGACAGGTGGTAAAAACAAGTGAAAACTCAAAACAAATAACTGGGCCCCGGTCTGACCAGTGACCAGAACTGACTCGATGACCCGATGACTTGGTTTCATCTCCACTACTAACCCAGTTTGTAGACTAACTTCTATGATACAGACTATTATACATTTAAGGGTTTAATGGTTAACTTGTAGGATCGAATTTTTGAAACAATTCTTTCAAATTCTGCAGTGAAACGCAGCTGCAAGTGTGCGCTGTTTCGTTCTAACTAAGCCTGTTTGTTCATTTTTCTTGAAGTGGTGGGTGCATACCAAAGGAACAAATAAGACTGTGAGAATGTTGCCACGTGTTTACCTTCTTGGATACCTTCTTGGATTAGACATCGACATTCGATGATAATAAATTTGAAAAACATGTGTTCAAAAGATAAAAACCAACTTCCGTCGGGATTAGCTTTTTACTTTATTTAGGTATTATAAATAGCCTGCTGCGCTTAATATTTGAAAAAGTCGTCTATTTGCCGTCAAAGCAAAGTCTTAGTTTTATTAACAGTGAATTGTGCCTGAGGGCCTTTTCATAAAATGATTAAACGGATTAACTTAAAACTTTAATCGTTTTATGAATACGCTCACGGATTAAACGGATTAAAGTTTAATCCGTGACTTAAACGGACTAGTTTAATCCGTCGGCCAAAAACCTTTTCATAAAATACCGACGGATTAAACTTTAATCCGTGACGTATTCATAAAATCGGGACGGATTAAAATCTTCGCGGATTAAACTTTAATCCGCGGCCTTTTCATAAAATGATTAAGTTTAATCCATTTAATCCGTCACTTAAAAAACAGTTCAAAATCATTAAAGTTTAATCCTTGTCATTTGCGGGGATTAAATGGATTAAACATCAATTATGTAGTACTGATTCAGTTTGAAGATATCAAATTTAAACCTTCATTGCTCATTCATTATTTGGAGTTAGGCAATAATTTTTATATCAAAATGTAGCTTAACATTTCGCCTTTTTAATGGCTACAATGAAACATATTTTGGTTTTCTAGAATTTTTTAGCTAATTATAGAACGAGTATAACTTGTCAACTTTTTGCCGACTGAAGTAATTTTTTGTTGGGGCATCGTTTCTATCACTCGACACTTCTATCAAATAGCTGAAGACCGTTCTTAACAGCTATTTCTTTTAAAATCAAATATTAAAATGACTGCGCAACCCGAATACTGCATACTTTTCTCAACTTTCTGTAGGTGGCTACTTCCTCATGTTTTGTGTTTTTAAATGTCGTAATTTGCCCAATATTTGAAGTTGTAAAGAGATTATAATATATGTATAGTATAAGTATACATTCTACTACTATTTAAAAACTAGTTTAGTATAGCCAGTCTGTCCTTTTGTTGGTGGTATCGTTTTGATTAGTGATTTTCGAAACGCTAATAACTTTCGCAATTTTTGAGTTGGAAACAGCTTTATACATAGTTTTAAAGCCTATAATCAGTACATTCGATTCACATCGGTTACCGAAACTATCAAAATTACCAAGATATTTTCCGGCTAAATATTGACCATCAATTTTTGAACATCGATTTCTCGAAACCGTAGAATCGGCCAAAATTTCTTTTTGTGCCTTCATATGAAGGACATGTGGGACATTTTTGAATTTGGCTCAACAGGTCTTAATGCTCCAGAAATTCTGGTAAATGTGCGGTGACACGAAATTTCGCAACTTTGGATTGAGTTTTTCTCGCAAATGGAGAAGGTTTAGCTCAAACCAAGAAACAAGTCCCTCCGCAATAGTGTAAAATTTCGACATGCCGCGGATCCACTGGGTAGTTTTTCAGAAATTGGCTCTATTTTCACTCGTACAAAATAGCAGAAAAGAAAAAATTTGGGAAAACAGGGAGTCTAAGCCAGAGAGAAAATTTGAATTTAACTATTAAGTAAAATTACTTATTGGATGCTCGAGAAATTTTATGTCTCAATATGAAGAAAAGATGACGATTTCTGTAAAATAGAACCGCCAGAGAAGCCTTCAGAAAGCTGAAACCCCAAAACTGCCTTCAGAAAGTTACAACCCCAAGAGAAGCCTTCAGAAAGCTAAAACTCCAAAAGAAGCCTTCAAAAAGCTACAACCCCAAGAGAAGCCTTCAGAAAGCTAAAACTTCTAAAGAAGCCTTCAAAAAGCTACAACCCCAAGAGAAGCCTTCAAAAAGCTACAACCACAAGAGAAGCCTTCAGAAAGCTAAAACTTCTAAAGAAGCCTTCAAAAAGCTACAACCACAAGAGAATCCTTCAAAAAGCTACAACCCCAAGAGAAGCGAAAGCTACAACCCAAACAGAAGCCTTCAGAAAACTAGCCTTCAAAAAGCTACAACCCCAAGAGAAGCCTTCAAAAAGCTACAACCCCAAGAGAAGCGAAAGCTACAACCCAAACAGAAGCCTTCAGAAAACCAGCCTTCAAAAAGCTACAACCCCAAGAGAAGCCTTCAAAAAGCTACAACCCCAAGAGAAGCGAAAGCTACAACCCAAACAGAAGCCTTCAGAAAACTAGCCTTCAAAAAGCTACAACCCCAAGAGAAGCCTTCAGAAAGCTACAACCCCAAGAGAAGCGAAAGCTACAACCCAAACAGAAGCCTTCAGAAAACTAGCCTTCAAAAAGCTACAACCCCAAGAGAAGCCTTCAAAAAGCTACAACCCCAAGAGAAGCGAAAGCTACAACCCAAACAGAAGCCTTCAGAAAACTAGCCTTCAAAAAGCTACAACCCCAAGAGAAGCCTTCAAAAAGCTACAACCCCAAGAGAAGCGAAAGCTACAACCCAAACAGAAGCCTTCAGAAAACTAGCCTTCAAAAAGCTACAACCCCAAGAGAAGCCTTCAAAAAGCTACAACCCCAAGAGAAGCCTTCAAAAAGCTACAACCCCAAGAGAAGCCTTCAGAAAGCTATAACTTCAAAAGAAGCCTTCAAAAAGCTACAACCCCAAGAGAAGCCTTCAGAAAGCTACAACCCCAAGAGAAGCCTTCAAAAAGCTACAACCCCAAGAGAAGCCTTCAAAAAGCTACAACCCCAAGAGAAGCCTTAACAAAGCTATAACCTCAAAAGAAGCCTTCAAAAAGCTACAACCCCAAGAGAAGCCTTCAGAAAGCTACAACCCCTAAAGAGCCTTCTGAAAGCTACAACCCTACAACCCAAACAGAAGCCTTCAAAAAGCTACAACCCCAAGAGAAGCCTTCAGAAAGCTACAACCCCAAAAGAAGCCTTCAGAAAGCTACAACCCTACTACCCAATGAGAAGCCTTCTGAAAGCTACAACCCTACAACCCCTAGAGAAGCCTTATGAAAGCTACAACCCCTAAAGAGCCTTCTGAAAGCTACAACCCTACAACCCAAAGAGAAGCCTTCTGAAAGCTACAACCCTACAACCCCTTAAATTTTGTTTAATAAACACAGCATTTTATTTTGATCAGCTTTCACTTTCAATCAACTATTTACATTTTAGCATTTTGTTGTTCATTTCCCCAGTCAGGTTGTCATATATTGGCTGGCCCATATAGTCGTACAGTTTGTAACTTATGTCGTTCTGCATTATAGTATTCAGTACTGACCTTTATTGTCAGTGTAGTAATAAACTAAGGCCTGCTTAACTGTACTACTACAATGTTGCATTTTAGTTCTGTTTGCACTTTGCAGCATTACACTGTTTGGTTTTGTACAGGAACTGCTTTAAGTCCTGATGTTACACTGCACAAGTGCAACGCCCCCTGTAGTGAATGGTAGACTGTATTTTGTACTGTACTTTGTTATGTTTAAATGTTTTGAACTACGTTCTACCGTGTATACCTGTTGTTTTGTTTGATTTGATAATTATTAGGCGAATGGCGGCTAATGTTGGAGAATCTAGCAAAATATAACCAAAAACACTTTATGTTCTGCTGGAACGTTTACAGTTGCAGATAACTGTTTCCAGTGCAGCTTTTACCAGTTAATTTCCACCTTACAACTGTTCTTTTAGCGAAAACAGCATACTATACAGGAACAATTTGTCATAGATTCGTACAGTTTGGTGTATACACTGCGCTAGTACAATGCCACACTGTACTGACACCGATACTGTAATATTTTTTAGCCTATTAAAATGAAAAAGGTTTTGTAACATTAAGCAAGAAGGCACATCGAATGTCTTGACCCTTTGTGACGTTTCGTTGTTACAATGTTGCATGCTAGGATGCCCTTTATCTCCCCTTTTAGTTGTCCTTTTCAATGAAACATTCCTAAAATTTGTTATAAACTAAAATTACGTTCGCGGCGTACCAATTTTGTGTTGAGAGGCATAGGTCATTGCTTACGCAAATCACACAAATTTTACGTTGATGTATTTCGTTTCAGTTCATTACATTTTAAAATTCTGCGAAATCTATGAATCAGTTTCTGGGGGAGAGCTCAAGGTTGAAACACTAAGATTTTGCTGTATAATTGTGTTTTTATGGCCAGCGTGGCTACAGAATATTTAAAATTCCTTTGTTAATTCATTACGGTTTTTGGTGTTTATATCAGTGAACAAGGGCTCAAAGACTGAGAAACAGATGCTGTTTTCAACGATCTAATAAAGAATTCGGCCACCGCAGTACCGCCAACCAAAATGTCAGCGTACGGAAAAGCGACCGCATTAATGACTTAGTTTTTGTCCACTCTCAGGAACACAACTTGTTTCCTGTCAGCAGACAGCTACAAAATTAAGCAATTAATGAATGCTAGTTTAAAATTAGGATGCCATTCAGCTTCCACAGAGACTTCCCTCACCTTTTCTGCCAGTTCCTATTTTCATTCAGTTCATTTAGTTAATGAAAATTAAACGTGCGTAATGAGAAATGTGATAATGGAAACTTCTAATATAAACTGATTACATTGCGACGAAGTCGCCAAACTGATGTTCCATTGGCATTGAAGTGTGCCAGGCTGCGAATTAAATCTGACAAAAAACAGAATAAATAATCTTTGGCATTAGAGTAGCTAATTATGTCGCGAAACCGGCTAAATACACACAAATAGACACAAAATACGCAATAATATTGTCGCCCAAATATGGACGGCCTATGCAGGGAAAATACTGTCTAAGGCTGATACCGAAATGCACAAATTCTATAGCAGCCTACGCAAAGCTATGCTGTATTTTGCTTGCATCCGAAGATGAATACGAAGATTTATCTTGAGCGATTAAAATAAAATATTGACCCTTCCCTACCATTATTACTTCTTAAAGTTTATGAACACCCACCCATTTATGAACCCACTTTGCACTAATTACACACTGTCATGTGTCTGCTCGCTGATAGGCCCACTAGTCTAAGGCTTACCGTAGGTTATAGCACTTTATACCGTAGGGAGCACTTTAACCCCCCCCCTTTTTTTCTCATTTTCTCATTTTGTACGAGTGAAAATTTGGCCGGAATTTTGCAAACCAACTTAAAACTTTGGTTGGAAGTTGGTCAACTTTTCGTTTTTATTTCCATTTATTTTTGGATTTACTTTCCTTTCTATTCTTCATCAATATTGAACGAAATTACGACTATTAATAATTAATGTGGCTTACATGTTTACCACGGAAAAATACTAAATCGACGATTTACGATTAATTGTTGCATTGTGCCGTTAATAGTGTACAAAGAAACATAAAACATAAATTTGTTTAGGTACTCTATCAATTAATTTCCGGTTAATAATTTACCTTTACGTAACTTCTATCTAACTGATTTCCTATTACTATGTCGTCACTATCATCACATGTGAGCCACCGATGGCATTGTGTCATTCCAGGCAGACTGAAATAACCTTTGTCACATCGCGGTCGACAAACTTTTCTGTCCTCTGAATAATCCTGCCAACATATCTTTTCATCAGAAAGCATATGCCTAAATACAGAAACTCCAAAAGATTCATAATGCTCTGAATTAAGGGGCTGTGGCAAGATCCAGGTCACCTTACAAATAATAAACCGAAGAATTAGCCCACTGACAGCAATAAAGGCGAAACGCACTGCCCAACGTAAGCGAAACAATTTCCCTAACATGCCTGGACTTGAGATAGACTAACAATCTGCCCCACACCTGGTGTATAGTGGAGGTAAGAGGATTAACTCAAACTCAACAGTAAAGAGCCAAGGATTTTTAATGAAAATGAATGATGAATACAGAATTGAGCGGATAGCGAATAACTGGTGGTTAGCTTTTTAAGCTTAATTTGATCAATTGATATCTGAGATTAAAAGTGTTTTGTCAGTTTTTAGTATTTAGGGGTTTTTTGCTAATTTTTATGGTCCTGAAAAACGCGAATATCCGTTTTGAACTTGTCTTGAAGAGGACGCCAACTGTGATTATTCGAGTATTGTTGCGGGCTTTGGACGAGACATGTCAAGTGGAAGCTAGTTGATTACTAAATAGATTAACACCGAAATAAACTACAAAGGTTAGAAGCAAAGAGACATTTCAGTCACTGAATCTGAAACTACATATTTGGGGAAGAGAGCTGTAATCGAAAAAAGACTGAAACGTCAGAAAACTTGAGGTTTTGATGGTATTAAGCTGAGACCATACCTGAACGCTGAACGGGACGTCAAATTTCACTGACCCTTGTGGAAGTAAATTGCGGTACCCTTTGTGGCAACAATTTTTCTTGTGATTACCTTTGAATGCTATTTTTAAGCGATTTTTGACGTTTTTGAGCAAAAACAACGTTTTTCTAACGTTTTTTAGCGTAAAATAATTATTTTAAGTGGAAATTCCGGCGAAGCCTGAAAATTTTTTGAAATTTTGGTTGTAAACTCCAATTTGTTTGTCAATTTTCTTACCCCTTGTGGGAGCAATATCGTGACCCCTTGTGAGAAACTTCGCCGACTTGTCCACCTGTGGATGAGACTCTACTAACGTTATTGCAGAGGAGACTGAATAATCATCATTTTGCTTTGTCAAATCTGAAGAAGTGTTGTTGATTGTCCGATTCTGTGGCTCGACTGTCCTGTCCAGCCGAGTGAATGAAATCGGTGGATAGGTCGGTCGGTACGAGTTTTTCATAACTTTTGGTGCATTTTGCAAGTTTTTGCACTAAATGATGCGTGCATACGGTGACTTCTGGTTTATGCAGAACGAATAATACCACGTATTTTCCTGGTTCAGTTGACCGGTCGACCGTTTCCGATCTGGTCGGATTGGCTATGTAGGTTTGGCCAATAACACCACCTTGAGTGTTGGAAGCCGTACTTTTTTCGAACGAAATACAATCATGAAACTCCCTGATTGGCCCTGTTGACGTTGGCGAGCCAATTGGCATTTTGCTTTTGGTTGTATCTGAGGACCTGGCTGTTTAGCCCTTACCCAAGCTTGCACAGGTTGAAATTGCTAGTTTTATTGAGCTTACCAGTATTAATTTTGCTGGCTACTGTGGAATAGGGCTGCGTTGATGATCAAAAATCAAAATTAATTTTGATGCGATTTTTGATTTTTGATTCAAAATCAAAAATCAAAATTATTGAAATTTGAAGGTGAATCATAAGTCAAAAATCAGAATTGCAAAATTTTGCACCTGCATCAAAAATCAAAATCAAAATGTTTGGTTTTGAGCGACTCAATCTTTTTGATTATTGATTTTTGATGCAGCGTCTTCTTTCACAGCTGTGGTTATCAGTATACACAACTGGCTAACGTCTTTCTGAACTAGGGATGGGCAGCGGTGCGGTTTTACCGCGGTTCCCGCGGCGGTTACCGCAGAGCTGCGGTATGCGGTAATGAATGAAAAACCGCGCGGTTATGGCGGTTACCGCCGATTCTGATAACCGCTGATAAACCGCAGTTTTTAATATAGTTTTTGCTTGAAAAACGAAAATTTGGGCTTATTTTCACCAGGATTTTTAAAAATATTCTAAATGAAAATTTCTAAAGAAAATTTTAAATATTATGTGTTTGTCCGAAATTTTTGAAAAATTGTAAAACATGGCGACTTGTGCAACTTTGCTACTGTGGGAGTCGTGCAGTGCACAGGCATTATACTAGCATACAAGTTTGTCAGAGTTGAGTTGAGTCAGTCAAATACAGCAGTTGTAATCACTAATACAGGCTCCTACTCGAAAATTGTAAGCTGTGAAATATTGAATAAACTAATTGAAAACTTTCGTGATATATGTATTATTTTGCATTTTAAATCCAACAGAAATTTTGAAAACTTGTCCGACTGAGTTCTAATTAACCGATCAAGTCGGGTGTTTGTAAATTTTTTCAAAAATTTTGATTCTTGCAAAAAATATATCGGAGAATCTCTTAGAATGATTTTCTGAAACCACAATTTGCTATGCAGATTCAAAACATTAAAGAGCAGTCAAGTCAGATTTTATTTCTGGTTCAGGATTTCATGTTGTATTGTTTATTTATAAATTTAAGAAATAACCTGCTCTTAGATACGCCCTTATTCTCTTGCCCTTACCATGCTGCTATTCAACCAAGATTTCTGACATTTTAGCTCATAACTTCATAAGTGCAACTTCACTCAGTTTTTTGAAATAAAATAAATCTGCAAGGAAGAAATAGCAAAACCGTAATCCAACGACACTAAAACTGCTGCAATCGCTAATATATTTTAATTACAAAAGCAGTAAAGTGAAAAAATGTGGAAGATACCAAGTTTTTAGGAAAAATTAGTAATTTGAATGCGGTAACCGCACTTTGATTTAACCGCGGTTACCGCCAAAAATAAGCGGTAAAAACCGCGCTTAACCGCGCGGTAACCGCGCCAAAAAAGTGCGGTATGCGGTAATGAGTATTTGCTACCGCGCCCATCCCTATATCTGAACCGCACTGAAGAAAACGAGCGAATCTATTAAAACTTGGTTTGCTGATGTTTTTTCAGTTCCTATATATTTGTACATTAGTTCTTATGTTGTTTTTATATAAATTACTATTTTAATACTCTTCACCGCGGTGACACCGCTACTGCTAATACGGATTTTTGGTGATAAGTCCGTATACGCAAACTTGAGAGTAAAATTTTCAAAATTTAATCAATTTAGCTCAAATTTTGTATAGGTATATTTAACACATTTTATGATGAATCTGCACTAAAAGACTTAAATTTAAAAAATTTAGTTTTTTAAATGTACCTTGTGATTTTTTTGGAGACATCTAGGTTGAAGGAAACGTTATTACTTATTCGCTATTTGGAGTTAAGAGGCCATTATTATGTCTAAATACAGCTTAACATTTTGTCTTTTTAAAGAATACAGTGAAACTAATTTTGGTTTTTCCAAAAAGGTTTTAGCTTTTACTGCATTCTAGGGGTGTAATTTTCCAGATCCGTTACATCATTCGATATCTATATATCAAACAGCTGGGGACCCTTCTTTAATTATGGTGAAATAGCCCTTCGTTTTGGAGAAATTAGCTAAATTACTATGCAGCGTGGATTTTGCTTACTTTTCCCAACTTTGGAAATCAGCAACCGGAGCAACTAAAAATGGGCCCTGGGCTATTTTTGTGTAAAACACGTCTAGTAAGTGGCAACTCTCTACACTATACATAGCTTGCATAGTAAATTAACAAAACATTACAACTGCGTTTTAAAGTTTTTCAAAGGAAAGCAAAAAGGCGTTTGCTTCGAATTTGTTTTCAGACAATTATGAATTCGAAATTTGTTTTTTTTGAAGTTCCCTGAACACAGTGCAGTGCAAGCTTGTATATTTGGCACATGTACGTTTGGCCTGAAAATAATCGGAACCTTAGGATAAAACTAGTACAGCTAGCTACCTCCTTCTCTTCAACTAAGATTTGGTCGTTAAAGCCAGTTTTTTGCGTTGAATAAAAAAATCAAAAATCAAAATAAAATTAAAATCATGGAATTTGAGGACGCATCAAAAATCAAAATCAAATTACAAAAAATATCCCAGCATCAAAAATCCGAAAAAGACTAAATCAAAACAGCCCAACTGTGGATTGATAAAACGCTGGCCGCTACTTAAACTCTTAAACATAATCTAGAAAACTTCACCTGGACCAAAGGAGTGAATTTTGTGGATAGCTGATTATTCAAGTTAAGTCTGATAACGTATACAATTTCTGAAAGCTTAGAAATCAGAGATCCTCATAACTAGTTTCCTAAATTTTAAAAACGGTTGGACAAGAAATAATGAACAAGAATTAGTCGAATTTGGTATCAAGTTAAAGGACTCCAATGTCCTTATCCAATACCTGTCTATTGTATTATCTAATGCATTGGTACAATTCCTGCTAGATTGGAATTTCTACATACGTAGAAGCGAAAATAAGAGATTCTCCATTTTATTTTTAAATTTATACAAATAATTTGAATATGTATACATCACATAGGGGCCTGGTACTAGGATTTAAAGCCTAAACTTTAGGAACAAGAACATTTATACTATATACTTCTCTTCTACCAGCAGTTTAAGCTACAGACAATAGCCAGTTTGGCTCCCGTAATGCCACTTTAATTTTCAGTTTTAAGGACGAATGAATATGCCGACAATTAGCCGCACCGGCCGCAACTCTAGCCCATCCTTACCCAACTGGGAAACTCAAACGATTTGCTTTTACTACACTGATAATTTTATCTAAACAGAACAAAACAGACAAGAGTCAGATAAAAGTGATATACATCATAAATTAAAACAAGCTAAAACTTATTTTGGCAAAGACACTATCACCGTAAAACACCACATTATTTGGGTATAATTATTTAGATTTTATATTAAATTTAAGGTACCCCAGACTTGAAGATGAGTCTTCGAAGTAAGAATACCAATTTTATTTCATAATTGAGTGTAATGAAACAACGTCACGAAACAGCAGTGTCATAGCTCATATCATTGGAGGTTTGACTAAATAATTGCTAATTTGTCCAAAAGATCTACAAAAGTTAAGAAAAATACAAAATACATGATTATATTAATAGTCTACGTAGTTTACATTAAGACTACAAAAAATTTACATACAAAATCAAACAAGTTGAAGAATCAGTATAGAAGACATGATGACAGTATATATAAAATCTTGCAAGCAAACAAAATTATAGTTTATTAAATTATTGTACGGACACTAGCAAAAACACAATTTAAATTTGAGTCAATAAACCGTTTTTCAGGCAGAAAGAAGGTAAAAAAGTTGGTAGTAGAAAACAAAAAGACATACGGCAACTTCAGCACCCCACCCCAATTCGCCATCAGCATAATATGCTGGTTTCTGCAAACCGTTTTAATCTCCTTTCATACGATAAAACATTGCAATAGCAAACGCAGAATAACACACCAGCAATGCAATATGAGACAAAAGGGAAACACACACATATAGCCAAAAGTGTGAGCAACAAAAAGTAAAATATACAGCTGGAACAAGCAAAACAGTGGCAATTTACAGAATAAAATTATTTGTAAAATACAAACAATAGTTCAGGAAGCAAGGTTTAAAATGGCAAGTTTTGTTAAGATACGCTGTCAGAATCTGCACACTGAATATCAACAAATTCAGGAGAAAACTCTCGAACTTCCCAAAAGTGGCAAGAAACCATTAGAAATTATCATTTTGTTCGAAAAAAGATCATTTTCTTCGAAATACGGTTGGAAATAATATGGTCGGTTCCTAGAAAACCCCAAACAGACAAAAATGACACTTAAACATACAACAAAGCTGCGCCAAACTAACATGGGGAATATAGGAACGCTCAGTACAAAATAAATTTTCAAGAACCCGAGCACAAAATAGCAAGAATAGAACAAAGCAAATACAAGAAATCAAAAGGCTCACACAAATCAACAGCACATACAATCAAACAAATAAATAAACAAATATTTCTTCTATAGTTAAATAGTTAAATGAAATTAAATTTTCAAATTCCAACACCATGCTGTGCAAATAAGCTTTTGTTGTCAAAAAATCAAAAATAATGCAATAATGAACCAGACATAACTATACGTATATTTATCTATCTATATAAGAATATATAAATATCTACCTCAAAGTACATGACTAAACCGCCACCTCTATGTACGTATATAAATAACATGGGCATATTCACAGGTGGACAAGGGGGGGGGAAAGGGGGGGGGAAATGTCCCCCCCCCTCGGCGAAGTCGCCCATAAGGGGTCGCGAAATTGCTCCCACAAGGGGTAAGAAAATTGGCCACAAGGGGGAAGAAAATTGCCCAAAAAATAGGTTTTACGACTAAAATTTCCAAACATTTTCCGGCTTCGCCAGAATTTTTCACTTAAAATTACTATTTTTTGCTAAAAAACGTCCGAAAAATGTGTTTTAGCTAAAAAATTGTTGTTTTTTGCTAAAAAATGGTAAAAATAGCTCAAAAATCGCTTCAAAACTACCCCCAAAAGAAAAATCGCTCTCACAAGGGGTACCCAAATTTGCTTCCACAAGGGTCAGTGAAATTTGACCTCCCGTTCAGGTATGGGCATATTATGAGGAAAAACGAATCGTGACGAAGGGAAAACAGCCAATTTCTCCTCGCAAAACATTTAACTTTTTATTTCCCCCAAAATCCCGAAAGAAAGAAAAACTGCAAATATAGATCCAAAATTTAACAACCCGACCTCCCGACCCTCAACGACAGATCCCCAAAAACTTTTAGAATAAAATGTATGCCATTCTTAAACTACGTACATCAACACAGACAACGAAAAATGCACGCATCAAGGCTTACCGGAGACAAGACTAGGATAACAGGCAACAGGGGGACTGAGGCAAGTCTCTCAATGCCAAACAATTCCTACTATGCATTACACATTATATACTACGAATCTTTAATTATTTTCAGCTAATAATATAAATAAGCGGAATTCAGCTATTACTTATTGAAAACATCCCTCCCGAACATCCGAATCAGTGAAAAAATCATTTCAAACAATACAATTACATTTTGAAATAATATAACAAACAAAGGAACATAGACGCAATGCAAGCTCATTTCACAGTGCAATTTTGCACTTTTGCAGATAATGGGAACAAAACCCACTGTAAATAAGGAATGAAAATCAGTGAATTACTGTTTCTTGTGAAAACAAAAAACCATAAAAGTTTCAAGAAAAGATGACATACTATCACAGCATTTAGATCAAAACTCCACCGTGAATTTTATTTTCAGCACATGCACAAAACATTCTTATAAAAGAAACACAATACATACTGCAATTACACTTATATACAGAACTAAGACATAGCTCCCATTACTGTGTACCAAAGTATAGTGAATGGAAATGTAGTACGTACAGTTACACTGTTTAGTCAGAAAGCAACAAATTCTAAAAAAGTACAAAGTACTCTAACTGTTTCAAATTTTGAAATAAAACCAAAGTATATGAATTCAAAAAACCATCACAAACATGGAAACATGGTATTTTGAGTTTGCGTACTTTACCACTTTTTTCAATCCACAAAAGTAATTATGACCGGGTGATCGTGAATGTACAAAAATTTATTCTCACCAGTAATTTTCCGGCTGAAAATACCGCTTATTACAAATCTGAAATTAGTTCTTCAGAAACACATCTTCATACTATACAGGCAAACGAACAGCTAGTTATGATTGGAAGGGTTATTGTTTGAATTCAAATGTTCCTCTTGCATTGCAGCACCACCTAAAACACACAAAATTTCATACTGCAAAATTTTAACGCAGAACAAAAAACAGTCAGCAAAAATTGTCAATCAAGCGGCGGTCAAACTCCATTTCTGATAGTACAGCAGTCATTTTAATAGGAAATTAAAAATTGGCATTCGACAGACAAAATTTATATAAATAATTTTCAGCACATTTTCAGCATATTTTATACAAGAACCAAAAATGCTCCTTCGTCGCATGTAAAATACATATGAGTACTCTCAGGCAGGTTGTACAATCACGGAAACTAGCCTGTAAAATGCATATGAGTGGCGTTGAGGTTGTAAATTAAGGAAAACAAGTTGCAACGGCTTAACATATGAGCCTGTCCTACAACGAGGCTCATATTGGCGTATGTCAGAATATAATTTGTCGATATTTGACCTTCATATAAATAGCACGTAAAGCTTTTCATTACAAAATTGTCCTTCACACATCTTGTCGCTAAGACATTATACTGTGCATACGCATTATACGGCATGCCACTTTGCGCTCTGACTCAGAGCCATGTGGGGAAAGCATTACGTATGTGAGAGTAGTGTGTGTCATAGTGTTCCGAGAATACAGTAGGTGTGTACTGTACTATAGTGCTTCCGGAAATAGTAGGTGCCACGGTGTTTCGGGAAACATCAGCTTGCAGGTACAGTTCAACTTGAGGTGTCGCAGTTCACTTCGTTCTGTCCATTTCTTTCAAGCCACAATGTTAACATGTTATGTCTATTCATTCGTTTTTTCTTTAATATGATGACCTGATGATCTTTAAGAAGGCTGCACTGTGACGCCAATATGAGCCTCGTTGTAGGACAGGCTCATATGTTAAGCCGTTGCAACTTGTTTTCCTTAATTTACAACCTCAACGCCACTCATATGCATTTTACAGGCTAGTTTCCGTGATTGTACAACCTGCCTGAGAGTACTCATATGTATTTTACATGCGACGAAGGAGCATTTTTGGTTCTTGTTTTCCATTCTTTTACATATGTATGCGCAAAAAAGAACCAACCAACCAACCAAATTTGACCACTTTTAAAAAATTTCATTTTTGACCGAAAATCGCCTAAGTCCCCACCCCACCCCACCACAGCACTCTACAGCCACTTTGAGCATGCAGTTCTATGACAAAAGTCGCTCAGCTCGCTTAGGGCTTTCATTTGATACCAAATTTGATCACTTTTGAAAAATTTTATTTTTGACCTAAAATCACCTAAGTCCCCACCCAACCCCACCACAGCACTCTACAGCCACTTTGAGCAAGAGTACATACTTTGAGCATACAGTTCTATGACAAAAGTTGCTCAGCTCGCTTAGGGCTTTCATTTGATACCAAATTTGATCACTTTTGAAAAATTTTATTTTTGACCTAAAATCACCTAAGTCCCCACCCCACCCCACCACAGCACTCTACAGCCACTTTGAGCATGCAGTTCTATGACAAAAGTCGCTCAGCTCGCTTAGGGCTTTCATTTGGAACCAGATTTGACCACTTTTGAAAAATTTCATTTTTGACCTAAAATCGCCTAAGTCCCCACCCCACCCCACCACAGCACTCTACAGCCACTTTGAGCATGCAGTTCTATGACAAAAGTCGCTCAGCTCGCTTAGGGCTTTCATTTGATACCAAATTTGATCACTTTTGAAAAATTTTATTTTTGACCTAAAATCACCTAAGTCCCCACCCCACCCCACCACAGCACTCTACAGCCACTTTGAGCATGCAGTTCTATGACAAAAGTCGCTCAGCTCACTTAGGGCTTTCATTTGATACCAAATTTGACCACTTTTGAAAAATTTTATTTTTGACCTAAAATCACCTAAGTCCCCACCCCACCCCACCACAGCACTCTACAGCCACTTTGAGCATGCAGTTCTATGACAAAAGTCGCTCAGCTCGCTTAGGGCTTTCATTTGGAACCAGATTTGACCACTTTTGAAAAATTTCATTTTTGACCTAAAATCGCCTAAGTCCCCACCCCACCCCACCACAGCACCCTACAGCCACTTTGAGCATACAATTTTATGACAAAAGTTGCTCAGCTCACTTAGGGCTTTCATTTGGTACCAAATTTGACCACTTTTGAAAAATTTTATTTTGGACCACCTGACCCCTTACCGACCTGACCCCTCAGACGGTCAAGTGGAGCCAGCCCAGAAAAATGGGTGCGTTGTACAGCAAAACCGACACCGGAAATGAGCTGGGCGCACCAGAAAACCCCTATAGAGAAAGTTTTGAGAGGCCAAGTAGAGCCTAGTATGGACCTCCAGGAAACGGTTGCCGACATGACCCTCCAGACGGCAAAGTGGAACCAGCCCAGCAAGATGGATAAGTCGGACGGCAAAACGGACACCGGAAATGAGCTGGGCGCACCAGAAAACCCCTATAGAGAAAGTTTTGAGAGGCCAAGTAGAGCCTAGTATGGACCTCCAGGAAACGGTTGCCGACATGACCCTCCAGACGGCAAAGTGGAACCAGCCCAGCAAGATGGATAAGTCGGACGGCAAAACGGACACCGGAAATGAGCTGGGCGCACCAGAAAACCCCTATAGAGAAAGTTTTGAGAGGCCAAGTAGAGCCTAGTATGGACCTCCAGGAAACGGTTGCCGACATGACCCTCCAGACGGCAAAGTGGAACCAGCCCAGCAACTTGGGTCAGTCGGGCAGCAAAAGTGATAGCGGGAATCGATTCTCCGTCCGCAAAAACCTTTGCACGCAAGATTTGAGCCTTCCAGGTCGCAAAATAAGCGAAAAAACTAAGTTCAAAGTTGGACCCAAAATTCACCAACTTTGGCAGGCCAGTACCCAAACATTACGCCCCCGGCAGGAAAATCATATAGCAATTGAACGACCCTGATATGTGTCCTATTTAGCCATATAGGCAGTATTGCCCCATATATAGCCCAGTCTGACTTATTAAGGTGACATTGAAGCATACTTTTTGGCCATTTTAGCGTTTTGACCGACTTTGGCCCCCCGTAAAAAATTTTTTCCGGCTCTGGGAGGCATAAAAACTGGCCTATCGGCTTATTTTTGTTGCGTACTCCAAGAATATATATGGTTTTCATAGGCAAAAATTTTTCTATCTGTTGTTATTAAAGCTACAAAACCCCCTTACCAAACGTCAAAGCGGAGAACCGGAAAAACATCACTCTCGTAAGCGATTTTTGGCATAACTTTTTAACGGAAAGTGGTACGGGGATGAAACTTCAGGAACATACTAAACTCGACACGTACAATTTTTTGCGCACATAATCTGCGCAGGATCTGCGCAGGAATCTGCGCAGCTTCTGCGCAGCCTTGTTTTACACGGTCATTCGACCATTTTCACTCATATTATAGGGGTCGCTACCGCGACCCCTATGATAAATAATCATAAAGTACAGCACAAATTCACCAACCGGCATGATTAGGCACGGATCCGGCTCCATAGACATCATGTGACCGTTCGTACTCCATCACTTCTTTAAATATTAATTCTGAAATGAGAACACAATATGCGTAGCCAAATAATTGATAGATACAAGAAAACAAGTTTATGTAAAATGCATTATGTAAGAGTTCCTCCCAAGCAAATTGTACAATACCAGAAGAAGACAAGCTGCAACGGCCGACCATTATGAGCCTGCCCAATAAATTGTCGCAATAAACAGTTGCCAAAATTATTAATAAAAACAACTACCTTAAACAGGCTGAAATCACTATATTATAATATAACCGAAAACTATAGTCTTAAAGTCTCAAATTATGAAAGTATGAGTCATAACACAGCTGCAAAGCGTTGTACCTTTCCATTGTTCAACTGTATGCTCCTTCTCATCAATCGAATGATCATACTGAGCAGGGGGAGGCTAAAATAAACAAAAACAAAAATACATGAACCATAACTTGAAGTACAATAGGCTAGTGGGTGACAAAACAGGTATAAAAGTCCGGCTACGCAGTGGCGACGTGCAGGTCGATCTAGCCGAGTATTCTTTAGTAAGCGAACGTCAGAGGCAACAGCTAACCAAAGGCCATCTATGTCTTCCTGGCGAAGATGATGGTGATCAAGTACAAGTATAAGTATATGTCAGTATTTTCACCAACACAGCTAAGGAGCTTGGCTGTGTTGTGTCTGTGCTAAATTTTCTGTTTTCTGATTAATACTATAATTTTTCCAATTTTCAAAGCAACTAGCCAAAATGAAGGTAGAGCGGGACATTTCAAAACTTAAGGAAAGAGAGAAACCAAACGGATCTACAGGAAGACGTGAAAGCAAACAGTTACTAGCAAAAAACATATATATCTATCTTCTAAACCTAAAACAAAAAATCTAAACCACCATCACCCCCCTCCCTCTCCTAAATCTAAATAGATTATTTAGATTTATTACGTACTGCATAGACTTCGGATTCATCGAACCAAACATTGACATAGGGATGGGCGAGGGCAGCGTCCACAGATATTCTCTTCTCTGGATCAATCGCCAACATCTTGGACAAAAGATCCCTCGCATGATTCGCTGGAAAACAGAAAACAGAAACTATCGAAGACTAGAAAACGGACTAAATAAACAACAGAACATGTTGTATAAAAAGGTAAAGGTAAAGGTTTACCCCAGAAAATATCTCCGTCCTGCCTCAGGACATGGGGTGCCGGTGCTCATCCCCGGATTCTCAGCCGCAGAGCCAGGGGTGTCACCTCAAATGATGACTGCATCCATGGAAGGGGGGCCGGCCCTTCTACACAGACTCCTGTTACCTTCCCACCGTAGTGGTACCCATTTACCGACCAGTTAAGGATGGATAGCTGGGTTGGCTAGAGTCGAGAAAGCTTTGTGGCCTCCGGGGATCGAACCACCGACCGCGAGATCGGAAGTTCTGACCAGCGCCTTAGATCACTCGGCCATCCCGACACGCCATGTATACATTACCAACTTATCCAAAATAAAGCTGAAAACTCATTAAAAATTGTTCCAACTTTAATCAAGCTAAATGATTGACAGAATTCTAGAAGACACTATCCGCCAAAAAGATCAGCGGTTAATTAAAAGATATATATAGATATAAATGATTGTTATTAACAATCCCCAGAAATCTCCACAAAAATCACGAGACATATCCATAAATATAGTAAACTGAACGATACCATGCTCATGTGCATAACCTGTGTTGCATAAAAACTATATATAAATAGAATATATTTCATATTTCATAATACTCTAACTTAAATAATACGAAGAGTACATAATAGATAAGAGTGTGACAAGCGTTACACTCTCTGTTATATATCAGTTGGAGAGACATGCTTTGCGCGGTAACGACACACCCACCCGCAAATCAGTACCCCGTACGCAATTGCGTATCCGCAGTCGTTTCTACAGTAAGCCACCCTCCCCCCGCAAATATGATCCATCATTTATCAAGTCGAATGGCGGGTCATATTTCTGATTGGTCCACTAAGTGCGCAATTGCGGGGGTGGCCGTTAGCGCGCAGAGCATGAATCGTGAGCTGATAACAGAGAGTGTGGCAAGCATCTTATTCATTATGTACTCTTGATAATACAAATTTAGCTTAATCCCAACAAACAGTGAAATAAAGGTGCTCGTTTGTGTGTTAATGAAAATTGGACAGAATTACAGTCTCAACAGAAAAACAAATATATACATTTACAATAGTGGCTAGCCACAATAGTTTACGAAGTAAGGTAAGGGTTGGGTTTTTCCAAAAAAATTATTGTGGAAAAACCATCTCTGGTGTTTCTGGTTTTTCCATTATTTTTCCGTTTTTTTGACAGGCGTATATACTGAGTTCAAATGCTTCCGGAGTGCGAAACAATGAGCAAATGTTAACGAATTTCAGCGTGCATATTAATACGCTATAAATAATAAATATATAAATCCACAATTTTGGAAAAATTTTAGAAATGTTAAGAAAATGTAAAATATTTTCGGAAAATTTCCATTTTACTGCCAATTTTTGAAAAGGTTTGCAACGACTATATCGAAAACTTATTTCCTAATGAGCTATTTCCGTATTCTGCAGAAACGCAGGAAAAATCCTCCTTTCAATAGTTTTTCAGGGGATCCATCCCTGGTGTACGGAAGCTTTGAACTATATTTACGCAGGCAATTAAATTTTAAAATTTAAACGGCATTTTTTCATCTATATATCCAGAATACCATTTAGTCGACCATTTTCCGCTTCCGGTGGAAACATAGCATCCGGAAAGAGTTTCTCAAACGGATAGCCAGGATAGCGGGGTCGATTTTCCACATAGTTACGAACAGTGGGCTGCAGGCGTCGCAGAAAATCCGTGGGCGGCGTCCCCAGCTGTTCAATAATTTTATTCCACTGATCAATATGATCGGAGCCCGGAAAGAGGACACGTCCGCGAATCAGTTCACCAAAAATGCAACCAATGGACCAGATATCCACTAGAAGACATTTTAAAGGAACAATGAAACTGGGGTCTCTAACAGTGAAATCAGGGGAAAGAGGGCATGGGGTAGAGTAGGGGGGAGGACAAAATTGAGAAATAGACAGACAGAGTCACCAAAAGCTCAATTAGTAAACAATAACAGCAGCAGCAGAAGTTGCATGCAGCAGAGCAAATAAAGCATAGCTTGAAGCGGGGTAAAAGAGAACAATCAAAGCAACTACAATGTCATAAACAATAAAATAAGGATGCAACCCATACAATTGCGCTGATATATAGCAAGGTTCACAAAAATATCACCCCGAAAATTCACAAAAAAATCACCCACCTGACGGCTAACAACAAGCCGCAGCCGGAAAATTTTTCGCATGGTAATAGCCACAAGTCCCAACCCTAACATATGTAAGTTTGGCTGCCGAGGCCCAACTCCTCCGACTAGGGTGCCCAAAATAGTAGACCCACACAAAATCGGACCCTCGGACAACTCCGGACCAAAATTGAAATTTTTGCTGGTACTCACTAAGGACTTTGCGCAGCTACCCCATATTATGCATGTGACATGTCCTAACTCTAAGCTATCCAACCATATATTGGATTTCCTGCCATGTCCTCTGGCTTCGCCACCGGCGGGTGATTTTTTTTGTGAACAAATTAGGGATCGGATCCGGCTCCGGCTCCGGCCGGAGTTAGCACCTCCGGCTCCGGCTAGCCGGAGCCGGAGGCAAGGTGGCCGGAGCCGGAGTTTTTTTAAAGATATATATATGTAATAAAGTAAGATTAATGTAATTAAAGTAATTTTAAATTGTCTAAACAAAATTTAAACAGTGGACTGTGATAGTTTGGCAAATAGGTTCTCTATTTTCTCTGTGATGCCAAATTTTCTCAAATTTCACTGCTATGTTTCTGCTGTATTTCGATCAAAATGCTAGAAACTTGGCTTTCATTTTGTTAAATTTGGAAAGTAAGTATATATGAATATATGAATGTTGTAGATTAACCTGGAAAATTTAAAGCAGTTATTAAAATTGAATTCAAAAGTTTAGCAAATCGAGGTATTATCTCCTAGTGCGAAAATTATTATTTTATCTTTTTCCTTAGTAATTTTGCCATCCCGTCGACATTTCCTATGGTTCCAAATCAAGGCAGGTATAATAACACAGTATATAATTTAATAATAATAGAATGCGTAAGTATATAATAATTAAGAATTTGCAATATACACAGAAATGCCTCTAGAGCATAATTTTTGTTTGTATATATACAAGAACAAAAAGTGCTCCTTCGTCGCATGTAAAATACATATGAGTCGTCGTAGGCAGGTTGTACATAAGCAAAAACTAGCCTGTAAAATACATATGAGTTCCGTAGGGAGGTTGTAAATTAAGGAAAACAAGTTGCAACCGCTTAACATATGAGTCTGTCCTACAACGAGGCTCATATTGGCGTATGTCATAATACGAATAATTTGCAGATATATATTTTACTTTTATATAAATACATACTGCATAAATCTTTTCATTATACAA
>JASAND010018776.1:0-47866 GCA_030248195.1 Trissonchulus latispiculum
TGCGTCTATCAAAAGATTCTGATCCCGACAATCGACCCACAATCACGCTTTCCAAGACTACAAAAACGCGTCACGAAATATCACAGGGAAAAAAATTTGATAAAAATTGAACGGCAACTTTCCTGTCTCGCCACAAGGATTCGCAGGAAAAAAATTTTAATCAATTCAAATCGACTGGATTCCTGTTCGGCCATAAAAAATCACAGGAAAAAAAAATTGATTTTGTATGGCCGAGGAAATTCCGAGCTCGCCAAAAATTTTCACAGGAAAAAAAAATTGACAAAATTCAATCGACCCAAATCATGTCGCTCGACAAATAATCACAGGAAAAAAAAAACGACTAAATCCAAAGAAATTGTTTCCAGTGAAGTCAGAAACATTCTCGTGATTTCTGATGGGAACTGGTTAAATCAACCAAATTCCTCGGAATGACTGTAAATAGCCGAGGAAACGGCTCAAGTCCAAGCGTTATAGGAATGTGCTTGGAATGGAATGGAATGGAAGTTATTAGTTTGATTTGTTTTTGTAGTTGTACTGCTGCTGCTGTAAAGGAAGTAAAGCACAGGAAGGTTTTCTTTTTTGTGATTTTGTAGGCCAAAAACGTAGGCTGGCCATGATTAGTGCCGAGGAATACTGTTTCAGTGTCTACATACAGTTACAATTACATACAGTTACCATTACATACATATTACATTACATAACTACAGTCACATACAATTACACTTACAATTACAGTCACACAACCACACATACCCACACACACACACACACACACGACACTTCAACAGGTTTTACTGAGACTCGGACACTGGCAGACCAGCACAATAATTGCATAGTGTCGCCAAAACTATATATAGGCAGTGTAAACATGCAGCATCAAACAGCTAGGTATTTTTGGACGCAAGCGACCTCTCATTCTGTACTCTTCTGTGTGCGTAGAAAATGCGTTTGCACTTAATAGGCGCTTAACTGCTTCTGTTTGCCAGGCAGCATGTAGGAAATGTAGCGAATTTGCATGCAAATTAGAATCTTTTTCATTTGATTGAAGAGATTGATAAAGATAAATTAAAGACTTCTTTAAATTAAAAAATAAATTATTTTTATAGACCCTGTCCAGAGAATAGAAATAAAATAAAAATGCTTCGTCAGTGCTAATAAAAAATTTAAAATTTAAAATTAAAAATTAAAATTTAAAAATACAAATGATTCGTTGGGTAAAAAACCGGTCCTCAGGTGAAGTTTATAAGCAAGAAGCAAGCAAGCAAGAAGCATGACGCAATAATTTCAAATTTTGAAATGGTCAGGGAAATATTGATTTTGAGTAAGAGCTCAACTGGGGCCCCCAGGAAGGTCACCCCCCTAACCTATTTCTCAGAATATGGTCCCTAGTAAATTAATGTAATTTTAAATCAGCCCTAGAAACATTGTTTTTATGGAAACTTTTAAATCGGTTGAAATTTCAGCAACCTCTCTGCACAAACTCAATGCAGCGGACCAGGCTGCAAGTAGCAATTCAAATGGGCCAGATCCAATCAAATGGTAGAAAACATGTCATCGTAAAACTCCTGCCGCCTGGTAAGTAATACCAGAATAATTGTCTTCTGGCGGCCAAGCTGATATAAGGCTTGCCGCCAGGTAAGTACAAGAATAATTGTCTTCTGGCGGCCAAGCTGATATAAGGCTTGCCGCCAGGTAAGTGCCAGAACATTTGTCTTCTGGCGGCCAAGCTGATACATAAGGATATAAGGATTATGTTTCGATTTCCAGTTGTACATCCACGTTTTTTTATTACTAAATCAGTAATTCAAAATGATATTATTACTTGCAAAATAATATTATTAATAATAATTGATTCATTGATTAAATTAATTGCTTTCTGATCAAGAGCGTACGGCCCCCTGTCCAGAGACCACTTCAAAGTACAGCTAGGTGCTTTATTGTCTGTCAGCACTAGAATAGACTGTCCAGAGACCAGTTTATACAGCTGCTTCGTTAGTGATATTCAGGTGCAGATAAAACATCGAGCTGCAGCACAGCCTTGCTAGGTTCCATTGGGTTCAAGTTTGTTGCTTAGATTCGCAAATGTAAATGTAGTGATGTAGGGAACTGCCTCAAATTAAAAGCTGTCGTGAGCTGTTAAATTTTTTAGTCAAAAGCAGAGAAAACAATGCCTTATGCGACCAGCTTACAATTTTTAACAAGAAAATATTCGCTTTGTAATAATAGCATTGTAGGTTGAGACTGATCCTTAATAAAATAAATTTGCAAAAGCAATAATTCTTTACTGTTCCTTATTAAAATAAATTGCAAAAGCGATAATTATTCCGCTCTAAAAAACCATGAATACAATCCAAATGGGCCAGATACGATCAAAGCTGTTGGCTGGCAAATGGTAGAAAACATGACATAAACTTCTGCCGACAGGTAAATACCAGAATAATTGTCTTCTGGCGGCCAAGCTGACGTTAGGCTTGCCGCCAGGTATGTTCATAATTAATTAAAATTAATTCGTAAAATCATTCATAAACCTTTCATTCCTGTGGTCAGCAACTGTGAACGTGAAGAGATCGCTTACAGACACTGGACTTGCAAAACCGATAATTCATTGATTAAAATTAATTGCTTTCTGATCAAAAGCGTACGGCCCCTGTCCAGAGACCACTTCAAAGTACATCTAGGTGCTTTATTGTCTGTCAGCACTAGAATAGACCCTGTCCAGAGACCAGTTTATACAGCTGCTTCATTAGTGATATTCAGGTGCAGATATAACTTCGAGCTGCAGCACAGCCTTGCTAGGTTCCATTGGGTTCAAGTTTGTTGCTTAGATTCGCAAATGTAAATGTAGTGATGTAGGGAACTGCCTCAAATTAAAAGCTGCCATGAGCTGTTAAATTAGTCAAACACAGAGAAAACAAAACCTTATGCGACCAGCTAAATACGATTTTTATCGATTATAATTATCTAAATACGATTATTTTTATGCAAAAGCAATAATTCTTTACTGTTCCTTATTAAAATAAATTGCAAAAGCGATAATTATTCCGCTCTAAAACCAATATGAATTCATTCGTAAACCTTTCATTCATTGTGGTAAGCAAGTATGAACGTGATGAATTCATTCGTAAACCTTTCATTCATTGTGATAAGCAAGTATGAACGTGAAGAGACTAAGTTAAACATACAGGCAGCTACGTGATTGATGGTTAAATAGTTTCCTTTTTGTAGGTAGGACCGTGCGAAAAGATTTCGATAGATGCAGCGCATACTGGAAAACCTGATAATGTTTTGACTAATTAAATTAAGTGCTTTCAGGTCAACAGATTAGGGCCCCTGTCCAGAGACCACTTCAGTATACATCACGTGCATTCTTGTCAGCACTAAACATTGTCCACAGACCAGTAAACAAAGATACTTCGCCAGTGCTGCTCAGGTGCAGCTAACTTAATACATACTTCTTTGATTAAATAAATTGGGTGTTTTCCGGTCAACAGTTTATGGCCCATGGCCGTAAGTGATTAAATACATTGGGTGTTTTCCGGTCAACAGTTTATGGCCCCTGGCCGTAAAACCACTTCAAAAATCCTGGTGATTTAAAATAGAAACAGTTTTAAAGGTCCCTCTATAGAAACCAATTCAAAAATACAAATGATTCGTTGGATGAAAACCGGTCATCAGGTGAAGTTTATAAGCTCAGGCTGCAGTACAAACTGGCTAGGTTCCATTAGTGTCATTTCATTTGTATCAATGTTTTAGGATGCATGAACCGGCATTTTCTTTAATGGGGACAGCAAGAATTACACAGGCGCTTAACTGCTTCTGTTTGCCAGGCAGCATGTAGGAAATGTAGCGAATTTGCATGCAAATTAGAATCTTTTTCATTTGATTGAAGAGATTGATAAAGATAAATTAAAGACTTCTTTAAATTAAAAAATAAATTATTTTTATAGACCCTGTCCAGAGAATAAAAATAAAATAAAAATGCTTCGTCAGTGCTGCTCATGTGCAGCTACTTCTACATACATCTTTGATTAAATAAACTGGGTGTTTTCCGGTCAACAATTTATGGCCAATTTAAAAATACAAATGATTCGTTGGGTAAAAAACCGATCCTCAGGTGAAGTTTATAAAAGCAAGAAGCAAGCAAGCAAGAAGCATGAAGCAATAATTTCAAATTTTGAAATGGTCAGGGAAATATCAATTTTGAGTAAGAGCTCAACTGGGGCCCCCAGGAAGGTCCCCCCTAACCCATTTCTCAGAATATGGTCCCTAGTACATTAATGTAATTTTAAATCAGCCCTAGAAACATTGTTTTTATGGAAACTTTTAAATCGGTTGAAATCTCTGCACAAACTCAATGCAGCGGACCAGGCTGCAAGTAGCAATCCAAATGGGCCAGATCCAATCAAAGCTGTTGGCTGGCAAATGGTAGAAAACATGTCATCGTAAAACTCCTGCCGCCTGGTAAGTAATACCAGAATAATTGTCTTCTGGCGGCCAAGCTGATATAAGGCTTGCCGCCAGGTAAGTACCAGAATAATTGTCTTCTGGCGGCCAGCTGATATAAGGCTTACCGCCAGGTAAGTGCCAGAATATTTGTCTTCTGGCGGCCAAGCTGATATATGGCTTGCCGCCAGGTAAGTGCCAGAATAATTGTCTTCTGGCGGCCAAGCTGATATAGGTATAAAGTATATAAGGATATAAGGACTACAATGTTTAGATTTCCAGATGTAGATCCACGTTTTTTCAATCATTAAATCAGTAATTCATCATTCATGTGGTTAAAAGCAAGAGTAGGCCCGTATGTAATTTTAAGAATTGCTTTCTGTTTTCTAAGCAGAATTTACTCCCTACAGTGACCACTCAAAAAACAAGGAATTTATGGCCCCTTTACAGTGACCAATTAAAAAACTACAAACAGCTATAGCATTGTTGGTGAATACGTGCTGCTTAAACGTGCAGCTATAACATAGAGCAGCAGCATAACCGTGCTAGGTTCCATTAGGATCAATTTTTTGTCTAAAACGTTCCTTTCAATTCCTTCAATTTTAATTTTTTCAATTAGGGTTGTTAATTTTACGTGTAAAAAGTAATTAATTTTTTACACATGTTTTTTAATATTGTAAAAAAAAGTGCTAAAAAGTGTAAAAAAGAGTTAAAAATTGTAAAAGTGTTAAAAATTGTAAAAGTGTTAAAAATTGTAAATAAGTGTTAAAGAGTGTAAAAAAATGTGTAAAAAGTTTCGATGCAAATTCATTTCCATGCACCACATTGATTGGTGCGTTGTTCAACTGTCAGAAAGGATGAGTTTAAGCATTTATTTATTGCATTGCAAATTTTAGTGTTTAAATGTGTTTTAGTCTAAAATCTAGTGTTAAAAAGTGGTGTTAAAAAGTGTAAAAAACCTGTTAAAAAGTCCGAAATTTTGCAACTGTTAATAACTGTAAAAATGTTTTTTAACATTTTTACTTTTACAGTTTACAACCCTATTTTTAATTTCTTTTCATTTTCAAGACTGCCATGTACCCAGGTATTAATACAGGTAATTTATGGTCAACATAAGGCCTCTGTGCAGAGACCGATCAAAAATCAAAAAACTCAGAGCACTACCGATCCATCGTTCTTCGAATGTGCTCAGCTTCAGCTTCAGCTTAACTTAGAGCTGCAGCACAACCTGGCTAGGTTCCATTGGGCTAATACGTTTCCATTGTTAGATGCAGTGGCCGACACCATTTTGCTGCTTTCTGGTCTGCAGTTGGCCCCCATTCATGTATTAATAACTTATATATTTGAACAGAATTTCCAGAATAGGGGTTGTGAATTAGGTGAAGTAAAAAGGTGGTCTTCTAAAAAGGTATGTAAATTGTAAAAAAACTGTTGAAAAATTGTACCTTGTTGACAACAGGTGTAAAAACTAATTATTTTTTTACATGTAAATTAACAACCTTATTTAAAGATAAAGTGTAAAAAAGTGATATTAAAACGTGTAAAAAAGTGATATTAAAACTAAAAAAATGTGTCTGAAATTTTGCTTGTTTCACGTTTTTCTTTTTACAATTACAACCCTAGATTTAAGAATTTTAAGAAAATTTTAAGAAAGAACAAGCGAAACTAAGAAAGTTGCTTTCTATTTGCTTCTGGACCTTGAACACTCAAGGCCCACTGAAAAATACTACAAAAATTAAAGGTGGTGAAAAACTTACCTCTGGGGAGTGCGCATTAACCATTAGACAAGCGCAGTAATAAAATTAACTGCAGCATAAGTTGGCTAGGTTCAATTAAGCTATGCTATGCAATATATTAAGCGCAAAGCGGCGCTTTAAGAAGCAGGGGATTCCATTTTCGGATCAGACTCTTTTCAGATGGTTCAAATCAAGTGAAGATCAAACCAAAAATCAAGTTTTCTGCGCATTAACTTCACACCAGCATCCATTTTTGGGTCTGATTTTTTTCAAATCACACGGAACGTTTAAGTTTTGTCTGTTAAATCTCTGAATTAAAAAAGAATTTTGCCAGAGCGATAACAAGTTCCCGATAAAGTAAATACAGAATCTTTAGAATTTTGTCCTATTGAGTACCTCAATTTGTTTATTTGATACTAACTAAAAGTTCAGAAACTTTTAGAAACTTTGATTAAAGGTCAATGTACCGCAAAAATGACCCAAAAGTGGGAGCCCCCCTCCTCAGGTATCGCATCAGCAAACTATGTCTGCAGTTTACTATGTATATATGGACGATAACGCATAATAATGAAGCATGAAATGTGAACAAACAAGATTCAAAAGAAACTCGAGTGAGTGTAAAAGAGTAAGTAAAGTAGAAGTACGCAGAATCAGTAAACACGATTAAATGAGCTTTAAATTTATAAATGAACTGAAAAATAGTTTTTGGAGCCTTCCTGAAGTTTTTGGAGCCTTTCTGCTAGTTTCGTAAAGGGGCTTTTCAAACCAGACACTTCAGATTAAACAATGCAGTCATCTTAAAATTTAGACTAAATGCTCTCTTTTAAGACTTTTACGACTATTTCAGAAATAGCAAAATTCGCAGAAGGAATTGAAATAGAACTACAAATTAGGACAAACTACGAATAGAACTATACACCATTAAAATATAATGAAATAGAACTACAAACTATTAAAATATAAGCAACAAACATGAACAAACAAGAATAAAGTAAAATAAGACAATTAAGTAACGCCAGTAAAACAGTATGCAAAAACATAGAAATTTACAAACCAAGCCCGCACCAGGATTTTGAAAAGGGGGAGCCCTCCAGAAGTTTAAGAATTTTTGCATTTTTTCCAACAAATATATTGGGTGTTCATAATTCTTGCAAAAAGTAAATTACCGCGCATTAACTATTTTATAGCATAATAGCAACATACGGCTGTTTTTGCCATAAAAATAGCGAAACTTTTTCCTGGTCAATCCGAAGGGGGGTCGTAGACCCGAAGAACCCCCGGGTGCGGCCTTGTAACAATTGTAAAATTGTGAAAAACATTGGTGCAACCTATATACAACTTAGAACAAGATAACAATTACAAAAAACAGCTAAAATATTCATACAATTATAAACAGGCAATACAAAAACAGCTAAAATATTCATACAATTACAAACAGGTCACAAACAATTACGGACAATTATGGATAACATAAAATAAAACAATGAGAAAACTACTTCCACCTCTCCGCACCGTCCGCACCGCCATGAGACCGCTCCACCTCTCCACACCAGCGAGAGACCCCCCAACCTCTCCCCACCGAAAAAAGACCGCTCCAACCTCCTCACCGTCAGCAGACCAATCACACCACCCCTCACCGCCTCAGAAGACCGATCCTACCTCCTCACGACCCACTTGACAATCACTCGCCATCAGTTTCCGGCCCACCTTCATACCCAGACATTCCTCCGCATGAGATCTGCGTAGAGAGGAAACCCTAAAATAATATACATTATCGGCATTTCAACGCAAAAACAATTTGACAGTTTTGACAATTCAATATAATTTTGATCAAATATTTCCAAGTGTACTTTTAGAATTACACAAAATTGTTTACTACTTACAATTTTTCGCAAGTAATGCAAGCTACACAAAAATTCTTTTTGCAACGAGTTAAATGGGTAGAGATGTTAAAGAGAACTCAACCCTCCTCAATCCTTAAAGGAGTTGCTAAACGGCTGAGTATTACTTCTCTGAGCTTAGCTCCAAGTAATGAATGAGTAAATGGTACAAGCTTTATATGACCAAAGGGAATCCCCACCTTAAGAGAAGTTTTGAAATGTTGCCCGCAAATTCCAATACAAACTACTAACACGAAATACCAAAAATGTGCCGCGATGGACGAGTGGCATAGGTCTTACGATCTTACGGTCCTAGGTTCGAACCCCCGCTCCTGGCTTCGGGCTGTGAATCCGGAGGTAAGCGGCTACAGGTAAACTAAGTGATAGAATCCTAATTATAATCTGTGCGGTAAAGAAGCGCGGTATGCGGTAGGAACATTTACAACTACAACGCCCAACCATAGTGAACAGCTCATAAAGCTCACATTTTTCATTAAGTATTCGGATTTTCCAGTTGGTCCATCATAATCCATCTAAAATACAAATAATGCAATGCAAGTTTGTAAATTTTGCGAGCGAAAGCAATGAAACTTTAACTAATCAGAACTGGCAAAAAACGATGAATGTAATCCATCTTCTGTGGCCGATGTTATCAACGCCGAAACCCGGGTTAAGGGGGGGGGGCTACTAAAGGTTTGTCCCGACTTTGTCCGATTGGCCTACTTTTTGGCGAAGATATAGAGCATGGGTGTGGTCAAAAAATATCGGGTACTGAGAACTATCTGCCTTCCAGCCATGTGCAGCCGTCGGCTTTATGTGCCCGACCCCCCGTTTTTCACAACTACCAACATAATTAATTAAAAATCTCTGCTGGATGCAAGACTTGCAAACATGATTTGGCACATGTGCCCCTATCTGCCAAAAAAATACTAGACGTCTGTATCTTATCTGCATCTCTGGGAATTACTCTTCAAAGTTGAAGTTTCGGCCAAAATTTAAAAATTTTTGGCTAACGAAAGGAAAATTTTATTACTGGTGCGAGCTATAAGGCTGTAATTTGGCACAAAAGGAGGCCCTATAGGAGTACTCATTTGTGCCAAATGGCAAGAAATTCTGCCGCGTGAAAAAAATTTTTATGTCAACTTTAATCTTCAAAAATTGCTAAAATCGCCTTTTTTGGGCAATGGCACCCCAGAAATCAAAAAACCATTTTTTGAAATTAAAATTTTTTGAGATATTTGAACTCAGCGTGGTCGAAAACACACCCACAAACGATTTCAGCTCGATTAGTGAAGGTTTGCGACTTCTATGGTTGCAGAAAGCCTCTACACATGATCCTCTCCTTAAGTCACCATCCCAGAGATGGACGCGAGACGAAATTTTTTGGTTCGTCCCATCCCGTCCCGCACTAAACTTGTTTGTCCACTCCCGCGGGATCCCGCCGTAATGTTAATGTGAAATTATATTCATAATTTAGAAGTTGGTTGACTGGCATATACCTAAAACTAAACTAACCTGATCACAGCTGCTGACAGAAGATTCGTCAAGAAAATCTGGTAATGGTGATGTTTTCACCAAGCAGCATGAGCCGTAGCAGGTGGAGAGACTAGAATGGGTGGAAGCGTTCGCACCACTTGAATCATTTGACTGATCATTGAATACACTGGATCCATCGGAATCATTGGTCTTAAAAAATCATGGGGACCAATTGAACTTTATCCGTCCAACAAAGGTTGGTCAACCTCAAAGACTTACTACAAGAGATGGGTTCTATACAAAGACTTCTATACACTTCAGAGCATGATTTATATCGTTCGAATGCTCGAGATGTGCTCTATTTTTAATGATGCAAAGCAGTTTGTTGTATAGCTTGCTGCTGGGGAAAGTTAAGCTTAAAATAAAAAACTATCAAAATCACCGCTTTTTGTCATTTTTGGTAAAGTCGTTTTAAGCTTAACTTTTTACAGCAGCAAGCTTGCTTACAGCAAACAGCTTTACACAATTAAATACACAAATTAAATCATTAAAATAAGTGTTGGACGTTGACCGAAATTTTCGAGCTCAAATGTTTAGCTTTTCCTTGTGAATTCGAAGGTTTAGTGATGTAAATTCTGTTACCATCATCCAGACACCCAAACAATAAAGAAAAGCATTTGTATTTGTTTAAAAAAATAGCAACATTACCTGCAGCACTTCAGATTCTCCAAACGACATAGCAGCAAAATCGGTGTTCAGAGAAAGTTTGCCGTGACCCTGAAACACGAAAGCGTTTGGTCCAATTGTTACTGTACTGCGCGATCATTGGTATTAGCATAAAACAAAATCAATTTAAATTAACTTAAACTGAAACTCAATTAAAAAAGTTCTCTGCCGAGAGATCATGCCCTTTTGGGCACTATTTGTTTGAACTGGAAACCGAACTGTAGGCTTTTGGAACCGCTCAGTTGTAATGTCAAATTTGGCTATTTGTAGTGCTCATCAAGATTTATTTATAACCGGCTTAAAAGCTGCACCTAGGGGGAAGGTTTAAGGTGTTTTTAGACACCCATTTTAGGATGGCATGAGGTGTAAAAATAAAAAAATTATATATACACGTAACAAAATAGGTATATAACTAATGATTGATGCAGGAGACTAGGATTATTGGTGAGTATGAGGGATTTCACGATTATTAGTAAATCCAAAAACAAGTTCAGTACTCAAACATTTACAGAAGTAATGAATCTCTCGGCCCCAATTCCTTACAAACCTAGCAAGTTTCTAAACCATCAATACTCAGAAAGAGTTGTGAGAAAAAGAGGTTAACGTATATATTGCCTTAAATCTTTCATTGACCTGGGGGACCTGGGACCCTCCCCTTTCTAAACTCCTCGGTGCGGGCCTAGCAGCTTTACGTATATACCTGAGAAGTGCTAACAACAGTCGCATCAACAGCATCATAGTCCAGTGAGTCCTGGCAATTTCCTGAAATTTCGTCGCGACCATACACATCCTGAAAAAACAGTAATATCGAGTTACTATATATCAATATTAGCGATTAGCACGGGTCAGATTCATTCGAGTCAGAGAAAACCTTCAAAACATTTTTCTGGATTTTCTCGGGGGTGCAGCTTCCCGGGGCCCCCAGGTCTCGGGCGGGGAGAAAATCCGGTTAAAGAGGAATTTTCGGGAGGAGAAAAAGAAAAAAGTGGACGATTTCAGAGGGTCTATTCCGCCCCCTAATACCCTGACGTATTTCGGACATTCAAGAGTGAGTGAAAATAAATTTTACTACATACGTAAAAACGGCAAACCAATAATGCTACTCACTGTCAATCTTACTTGAGCATTACTATGACCATCAGTACAGTCTTTGAGATCAATCCCGGAAAAATCAGTAGGACCGTTGACCTAAATATCAGTTACATAATTATTATATAATAAGTAGACCTAATTTATGGGGGTCTCTAAAATCCAGCTTAAACTCTAAAACACGTCCGGGCCGGAAACTATCCAAAACCCGGCCCATTATTAAATCAAGGCATATTTTGGGCCGAGAGACTCTCTAACAGCCGGACCAGGATGGATTTTCACTAAAACCCGGCCCGAATTTATAATTTTGTATTTGGGCTGGGTTTTCACTAGGTATGAGGATTTTGGCTCGCGGCTCGGCTCGGCTCGCGAGCCAAGTCGGCCACAATGTCTCCCGAGCCGAGCCGACCCCAACCAAAAATACACACAAAAACAAAAATTTAACCTTACAAATTTTTTGAGAATTACAACCTCCGACCCAAGAGATAAAAATTTTAATTCGGGCCGGGTTATAAAATTATTATTATCTTTTATCTTTACCTTAGATCCGGCCGTTCTCAAACACTAGGACAAAACTGAGCCGACGGCGCATGATTTTGCAAAAGTTATGACGAGAAAACAATGAAAAAGAATAAAACACACTAAAACAGTGACTCATACGTATATATATATATATATATATATATATATATATATATATATATATATATATATATATATATATATATATATATATATATATATATATATATGCTTACTTGGTTGCAAGCAGAATCCACTGTGCTGTTAGAATCAGTTGAAATCAAGCGACTGCCGGGATAGTTGGACCCAATATTCTTGCGCAGAACAATAGAGCTTTCCATTATCCCATCGACAGATTCCTGCTAAAATAAATATATAAATACATAAATTAAATATATATACATACATACACAGGCGCGTAGCCAGGGGGGGATGGGGGTATCCCCCCGAAATTGTGTTGATCCACCAGGATTTTTTCCTGTGTGTAAAACGCCCATTTTTCAAAAAAGTTTCGCGCCATACCATTATAATACGTGTTTTGCACTTAAAAATGAGTATCAACTACCCGACTTGGTGTACTTTGACCATCTTCTGCATCATTTGGGCGCACGAACACGCACTGCGCCTTAAATATTGTTGTAATTTCAACGAATGCTCTGTAAAAATTAAACGAAGGTCACGAAATATAGAAAAATTTATCAGCTTCTGGGGGTTCAGCCGCCCAGACCCCCCGAAAAAGTTTTGCATTCCCCCCGAATTTTTTTCTGGCTACGCTAGTATATATATATATCTTAGAACAAATTCAACATCTAAAAATGACATTGCTTGCTAAATATTCATAATTGCCTGAGTATTAGGCAACAAAATTGCCGTTTAATTAATCAAGGCGTTTTGCCGACTATTCATAATTACGCAATCTTACTTCCGATCATATATATATATATATATATATTGTATATATAGGCAAAGGTTTTTCCAATTTAGGCAACGGTGTACTGCCGAATATTTAAAATGACATTTTGATTTTCTAACACAGATTTAATACATTTTAGAAAACTTACATCCACTTTGGCGTTGCCAGACTTGCCAATCAACTGTGAAAACGCCCGAGCAATCTTTTTCTTGTGAAATCGCACCCTCCGAGAATCCTTCATCCAAGTATTGTACAGCTTCATGGTACTACTGCTAAATTCGTACCGTTTCCGAGGGGCACTGACGGTAGACGACTCATGCACATGATCTGAAGAAAACAAATATAAATAACCATGATTGACACGAGCTTTGACAGGAAGTACGCAAATAAACAAACGATTAAAGAGAATGGTGATAATTCCGTATAATCGTAATTAAAGTAAACATGAATACAAATGCAATTATATACGTAATGAAATAAACAGAAGGCGTTTCAGTAAATATGAAAGGAAACGCAAAAGAGAAGAAACTTTAAGACAGGAATACGTAATAATGCTATATACATATATACATAAGTAAATACTGATTTCGCAGCATTCGAGATTTTAATTTTGTGAATTTCATAAAAAATCTGTTTTCACTGAAAAAATATATAAGCATATAAACATTTGAAAATTTTTATTAAGGTGGACCGCAAGGCAGAGAGGTCCAAATCGCACACGGGGGGAATCCGCAAATGAGAATGGTCCTTGAGCACGAATCGGAAACCCGTTTTTCGCAAGCTGACAAAATTCGGCCCGGCCGGAAAAGAAAATTTCCAAAATTTAAATTTTACTGTAAAATAACCAAAATGACTAAATATTTAGCTAATTTTAGAGATTTCACAACATTTTTGAGTCGATCCGTCGATACGGACTGGACCGCAGTTAAAAACTTTCTGGGCCCCCCAGACCGTCCCGCTAGATGTGGGCCGGGCCGTGCAACCGCCCGAAATGCCCATCTCTCCGCACGCCCTTTTAAAAATTTAAAATAAGTATATACCTGGAGTATTCTGATTCCGACTTGGAAAATCCATATTGAATGTGAAAAAACCAATAACAGATAAAACAACAAGCGCGTTCCAGTGAAAAGAATCATGATCTGACTTTCCGAGAACAGAGTGAACAAAAGTAATTTGCATGTTAAAATTACCTTCAAATCTGAAATACAATTTATCACATGGAGGAACGAACCAATCACCAATACATGTTACAACATGTGAACTTTAAACTGTTGCGCTTACACATCCATTCAATTACACATAGGCATACTTATCACTGATGCGTACTTTACGTATGTGCGTCTCTGTGTCATATGGTAGAGTGGCTTCAATGTTGTGACCATCACAGCAATCGATTTTTCGTTTGGCCCTGTGTTTGGGGCACAACTCTGCTCTGCAGAACCCCGCATAGTTTTTTAATAGTATTGTTAAAATGTATGCTCAAAATGTTTTGATTTTTTCCGTTTCAGGTTTTTCTCGGATCTGTTGTATATATACACATATATAAATTATGTGTTTATTTTTGTGCGAAGACTTAGCAAAGACTAAAATTTTAACGGATTGTTTAAGATAGCCCTGGCATCTGACTTTTTTCCATTTTTTTCGAAGGCATCTTTTTTCCTATTTTCGCCATCTTTTGGGATTAGCACTCCCCCTGCAAAATTATTAATTTTTATTAGGTTTGCTGAGGGATTACAGACTTGGGGTCTTTCCCATTATCCCCCCACAGCTGAATCGAAAATCCATTTAAAAACAATTTAAAATTTTTTAAAAATCTTAAAAATTTTATTTGTAAAGGGGGACCAAGGGATTAAAAATTTTTTGTCCATGATTTTGTTGAAAATCTGTATACGGGGACAATCAAATATCAATATTACAACATTATTGGTAATTTTTTCGGAAAAAATGGAATTTTTGTGAAAAATTTCGAATTTTTCCTAATTTTCAGCCAAAAATTTGAAGATTTGTAGGGAGGGGTGGGGTCCGGCAAATTTGGGTGGGTAGGGTCTGGGATTTGGCCGTTTGGGGGTGGGGTCTGCGTCCAAAAATACCAAGGGTGGGGTCGGCACATGTCCATTTGGGAGGAGTGGTCCCCCCCCACCTGTCCCCCAGGTACACCTATGTACGGGGGTTGTGTGGGGTGCTGAGCTTTTTCTCAAATTTCAACTCAATCCATCAAACTGCGCTTCTTCGAACTTTTGATTTGATAAAATGTTACTTGACAGACAAAATTAGGGTTTTCTCGCAATTTTTGGGATTCTATATATATATATAAATGTATATATATATATATATATATATAAATGTATATATATATATATATATATATATATATATATATTTAATTTGTAATATTTCTTTATTCGTATAATCTAAATATTCTATTTTCAGCTAGACATCGCGAATTTGGTTTATTTTATTTTATTTTATAATTCATGTATATACTTTGGATATAATTACGAAAATTATGCCGACGGAAGTGGAGGATTGGTTGCAAAGTGAAGGATTGCTTCGCCTGTTACCTCAGCTTGGTAAGGAGAAGGATCTTCTTTTTGTTTTGTGCATTTTTTCATTGTTGAGTACTACGAAGTCTGTTTTCTGACGTTTTCTTGTGGTGTACGTACGTAATTCCAATATATTACCATATATTGAAACAAGCAGGATCTTCTTTGTGTTTTGTGCATTTTTTCATTGTTGAGTACTACGAAGGCCGTTTTCTGACGTTTTCTTGTGGTATACGTACGTAATTCCAATATTTTACCATATATTGAAACAAGCAGGATCTTCTTTGTGTTTTGTGCATGTTTTCATTGTTGAGTACTACGAAGTCCGTTTTCTGACGTTTTCTTGTGGTACGTACGTAATTCCAATATTTTACCATATTGAAACAAGCAGGATCTTCTTTGTGTTTTGTGCATTTTTTCATTGTTGAGTACTACGAAGTCCGTTTTCTGACGTTTTCTTACGTACGTATTCCAATCTTTTACCATATATTGAAACGAGCATTCTGTTGTAATAGTATATATATATACGTATAAACATTTTTACCGATTATCGAGACTGAACTTTTTGAAATCAAATACATGAACCAAATGCCAAACCCTTTAAGATTTTAATTGCATGAAGTTATTTTATTTTCGAATTTGGTCTTAATAAGCAAGAAGCATTTTGTAGCACATATCTATCAGAACTTTTTATGTAGAATCTTGATGATTGTTATATATATATAATGTATATATAGTGTGTGTATTTGCCTCATTTCAGGTAAATTGCAATCCCTGAATCGTGTGAAAGGTGTTTATCATCTAGTCGTGAGAAACTGTGCTGGAAAGAAGCTTCAACTGTGTGCTCCACTGGATCTTTCGGATATGCTCGGTTTGGATATTCTGGACTGTTCTGACCTATTCAATGCCATGGGTCGATTAGTCGAAACAGATGGAGTTAGTTTTTTTCAAATTTATCAGCATTATAATCTACGTGTACAGGAGCATAGGCAGGGGGAATTCCCCCCGAAACTGATTAAAATGTTATAAAACGTTCGCGTCGTCGTATTATTAATTAACTGAGAAAAAGCTAATTGCACATCAAAATATACGTATGCACTGCTAAATTTTCTAAAATGTTTGCAAGCTCTGAAAAACCTGACTTCAATTGTGTCATATTCTAAAATGGTCTAGCTTTTAGCTGGGGGCTTCCACCCCCAGACATCCGCCTATTTTTGCTAAAGATCCTACATACATTTTGGGCTTATGGTCTAACAAGTATGTAGAAATTGTTGTCTAAAAGTGAGAAAACACAAAGACGTGTGTGTGTTTTTAACGTTTTAATTTTTACATAAAAGGTTACGTAGTATTTTAAAATGGCCCGCCCCATTTTTCTCGGCACGTCCCGAGTTCCGACTCTTCAGGAATTACTGTTGATTGTAATTGCGTTAATTGTAATAGCACTAATATTACGTATAACGTATAAACCTTAACATTTATGCGTTTTAGACTGGAGGAGCTACACCATCCCCTCGTCCTAGTTTTGCAGATTCGAGCAACTCAAGCCCTATGGCAACTCCGTCTGCGGTTCGGCAAACTGCTTCCTCTCGACAAATCACACCACATGCTTCAGTAGGTTCTTGTAATTATTTATTTGGACTTTGTTCTTTGGATCTTTGTTGTAAATAAAACCATGAGAGATATGTAGGTACCGTAGGTAATAGTAAAAATTTTGATGGGGTGGGAGATTGTTTTGTAAAAACGAGCCAGAAATGGTGTATATTTCGGCGTATTTTTAGTGTACATAGAAACGCAAAAAGCTCTCGAAATGCCTGGCTCAAAATTTTACCTATTTTTGGCGGCAATAGGGGCACCCAAAAATCTCTGGGTCTATTTCTTTAATGATTAAAATGGGCGGATTAAACAGATTAAAAATCCGCCGGATTAAAATTTTAATTGGTATTTCTTTAATGCTGGATTAAACGGATTAAATGGATTAAAATTAACTCGTTTAATCTGACCTGTTTTAATCCGCGGATTACATGAAACTCGTTTCTCGTTTTGAAAACTTGTTGAAAATGAAGGAGACGTATTAAACAGATTAAAATTAATCTTTAAAGAAACAGCGAAGAAGCAGGTCGGATTAAAATCAACTTCTTTATATATATATATATATATATATATATATATATATATATATATATATATATATATATATATATATATATATATATATGTATATATATATATATAATTATGTATATATGTATAATTGATTGCGTTTTAGAATCATTATGCTGTATCAGATTCTGATATGTCATCCTCCAAATTTGACTTCAATGTAGCATCCGACTCCTCTTCTACAGCTACTCCTAAATCCAGCAAGCGTCGAAGAACCGTCGTCTCGACACTCCCACAGTCTAGCCAGCCTGAAAATCCTGAACCATCTACAAGTGCTGGTAATCAGAATTCTGCATCTGTTGCTGATTCTCCAACAGTGCAACCAGTTGCCGGAGCAACTTCTGCCAACAACACCGTGCTAACTCGAAGGCTAACTAATAAGGAGAGGCAGCGTCTAACCCCAGAGGATGTACGTAAGCGTAGCGTAAGCGCAAACTGTGTCTGGGTTTTCATTTTGATTATCAGGTAGAATTATGGCGCAAATTAATTTTCAGGGTTGCCCGATGGCATCTGCGATCCCAGACATGGATTCACGAGTATTAACTGCGTCTTTTTAGGATTTTTTCCGTAGGGGGAGTTTTCTTGCCAAAATGAGCCAAAATTTTTTGGGAATATACTGTAGGTAGCAAACGGTTCTCAAAATGCCTGCATTTAGTCTAAAAATATCCGTTTTTGGGAAAAATCTCGGGAATAGGCGATTTCGCCCCCCCCCGTAAAAACGCCATGGTGAGGGATATACTTGATGTCAGGCTAGAATATCCGCCACTCAACTTTATTTGGAGATGGACGGTGATCAAGATCACATCCTCTTTGTAATTGTATATATATATAAATTGCACTAATTTGTTGTTTTGAATAGTCTGCAAAATGGGTATAGATATTTATGATTACAATTTCACGTTTTGTTATTTAAAGGAGGAAAGTCAGCCCCATCCAGTATCAAAGGTTCCTCTTGCTTTTGCGCACCTCTTCCGTGCTGACTTCATCTGCCCTGTTGCTTTGGAGTCGCTGAACTATGACCGAAGTATGTATTTGTCTATGTTCAAGCGACTGGTCCAAAATGAGGGCGGAACTGATTATCTCCTTACCATGAATGCCCGGAAACTGCATGAATTTGCTGCATTGGATTACAAGAAGAAATATGTAAGCCTTATATTTTATTAAGTATAATAGTAAGATGAAACCGGGTCACTATTTCTTCAGACCCGGTGACCCGGTATTTCTGAAATTTCTGGTAGGTGGAAAATTAAAAAAGGACGTGATATATATGGGGTAAGCGCTTTTGGCTTTTTTGGCGTCTCAAATTCCATGCTGGGCAAATCTTATCGACTACATCTGAAAAGCAAAGGGTGTGCATAAAACACGGCCCCGGCCCTGTACATAAAACACGGCCCCGGCTCCGGCCCCGGCCCCGGCCCCGGCCCCGGCCCGGTACATAAAACACGGCCCCGGCCCCGGCCCTGGCCCGGGTGCATAAAACACGGCCCCGGCCCCGGTCCCGGCCCCACATAAAACACGGCCCCATTACGGCCCCGTGCATAAAACACGGCCCCGTCACGGCCCCATACATAAAACACGGCCCCATCAAAAAATCATGTTTTTAACTAATGGGACTAATTATATAACCAATCCAGCATCTGCTAATCTTAAATTGTTTAAATGTAGTCTTTGAGTTTGAAAAATCGAATTTTGAGTTGAAAATATTATCTTTGAACCACCTTTTTTAAGTTTTTGTATCTTGGTAAATATATAAATAACAAACTTTATGTTATGCAATGGGGCCGTGTTTTATGCACACCCAAAGCAAACGTATTAATTAAGTATAAAGTATATATAAATGTATTAATAGTTTAGGAAATTGCAGGAATTAAAATTTTAAATTAATTTTAAACATAGCAAATTTTATTTTTAAGTTGCTGGTTTATTTGCAAAACCATTGCAAATAATTAGTTACGATGCAGTTAAACAATCAAAATATCGGCTCATGATTAATAACAATGATGTAATTTTATTTTATGCCAGCTATATTTGTTGTTAAATACTGCAATGTGCCTGCTTTTGCAGTTATTTTGTTCATGTTATAAGGGCTCATGTAAACCTAAATGGCTGAATGGAACCATGAATGTGCAATGCTTCAGGATACAATAAAATTTAGTAACAGTGGGCACAATTCCACTTTTGAGATTTGTAGGCACAATTCGCCTTCTTAGTTTTGACAAATGCGAGTAGGCATATTTCCACTTTTGAGTTTTGAGGCAGAATTCCAGAAAACCTTTCTATTATTTGTTTTCGAGTGATTATTGAAATTTTCAGGCTGTCAAAATTTGGTAGAAATTTTAAATAAATATGATTTTCGGGTCAGAGCTGACCCGGTGACCCGGTCCACGTAGTGACCACAACTGACCCTGTTTCATCTCTGTTGGGTGGATTTGTGGTGGATGAACTGCATTTCTACTTATGTTCTTGCCGTGTTTGTGGTCCGCTAAACGGCAAAGTCAACCTTACATTGACAAACGTGACTTCGGCATGGTGAACTGGTTATCTCTGCTGTTCAATTTTATGTCTCAATTTTGTGTCCACATTAATCTTTCTTGTTCGTGGTTCTTGTGTCTCAAAGCATCAATGTTTGAGTGTTCTCATGATCCGTCTCAGATGAAGTCAGAGTATATTGCAATCATTAACATTTCGGTTAACTTTACTCGACATTGGCATTTAGTTTTGCTTGGCCAACTTTTTTATCACCAACATCTTTATTATCATTTATAATCTTACGTCCAGTTTTATGTTTTGTAATTTAACAATGGATGACGAGTTCACTTCGTGAAGTGATGTGGAAGCACCAGCTTTCCCGCTTCTCCGTAAATGAACCGTGATTAAAGCCGATTATGTACACCCAATTAATACGTACACATATTTATTACGTACACACACACACACACATATATATATATACAGTGTGCGTGTGTGTTTGTGTGTGTCTGTATGTCTGTGAGCGTGAGTCTGTGTGGGTGGGTGTGTAAATGCACGTGTCTCTGGTGTGATCTTTTCATCAATTTTATTGACCAGTGATGAGCGACGAAGGTTCGTGTCACAAAGTTGGCCAAATTTGAGATGACAGACTGTTTCTTTTGTGAAAGCTTACCCTATATCATTTTCGCTTTTGTGATTATTGCGGTAAGTAAAAACTGTATGAATCTAAAAATTATAATAAGAATTAGTTTGCTCATCCAAACTTGAACATAATAAATTATTCTAAAATTCAAACTAAATTCGGTTTTTGGCAGAAATAGCTTTGATCTGTTTGTTCTAAAACGCTCACGCATATCCGCTTTTGAGTAATCAGTATAAAATTGTGTAAACACTTTATAATTTTATCACCGGAAAGCTCGGGGGGAACGTTTAAAATCTACCTCTTTAAGTGCAAAGGTCGGGGTCAGTCACTCATTAAATCATTCCTACTTAGCGCTACACGATGGGTTACTGTAGATCTGTTCGAATAAAGTAGAAATTGTACGTGAGCAATTATATTGTGTTGTGTCTTTCGACGGCAATTAGGCGGCTGAGTCCCACTTATTTCCATTATCTCGCTTTGCACCTGATAAGATTATAATCTTATCATGTTATACTAAATTTGGGTCATGTGTTAAGATGTATTTAAAAGTTGTAAGGTGATAGAAGTTATCGGGGTGATTCTGACCTATTCTCAATAAAAAATAAAATAACCTTCCAGTTCTTTGCGTTCAAATTATATTTATTTTAAAATAATTTATTAGCTCGAGCTTTCTTAAATTTAATATGTATAACGAACTACATAATGCTTACTGCAATATTATATAATTCATGAAAGGTAAACATTAAAAACTTTTAAAATCCAGGATTTTTAAAATTTAACTTTTCTAATTTTTTTGAAAATTTAAAAACTTTAGCTACTAATGTAGGTACAATTTGATTAGAAGCATCTGTTGTCAGTGCCATTTGTGCATCTTGCGGCTACTTTAATACAAGTTTATGTACATTTTCCAATTTGGGGGAAAAGTTAAATTGGGTCTTTTGGGGGAGGAGTTAAAGAGATCCAATTTGGGTTTTTCGCGTTATCACCCCGCCCACCCCCCAGTACTCCGAAGAAGTAAATTTGCCGGATTGAATTGAAATTTAATAGGTTTTCTGGCCCACTGATTTCAAAAAAATTAAATTTTTGAACTCAGCAGGTACGAAAGCCTACCCCTTCCGAATTTCAACTCAATCCTTCAACTTATTTTCAATTCAGCTGTAGGGGTAATGGGAAAGACCGCCAAATTTTGCTTCTTCGGAGCACTGGGGGGAGGGGAGAAGGGGGTGGTAACATTGCGAAAGACCTGAAAATACTACGCGTGTGCGACGTGCGTGGGTGTGTGCGTTGTGCGTGTGTGCGCTTTTCAACCGCCATTTAAATTGATAAAGGGTTTAATATATTAATTAATTTAATAAAGGAATTAGTTTTTAAAGTTCAACCGTCATTTTAGAGACAGACATTAAAGGGGTAACCGCTTTATTATTTTCAGGTTATTGTGTGGTGTTTATTTCCGGCCACGCATGACTCTTCCTTAGTTTACGGCCCTTCGCCTCATTCACGCTGGAACGAGCATTATTGGATGCGTTCTCCAGGCGAAATAAAACAACCCAAGTATTATCCAACACCAGAAAAGTGATTGTTGCTATGTCGATTTACTTTACTGTTTGCATTTTTTTATTTGTTTTGGTTCAGGAAGTGGTATTTGTTCGTTCTGCCCCTCAGCGCCGAGTGCTCGTAGCACAAGCCAAAGCTAGCCTCAAGGGTGCTGGCGTCCGTTACAGTAAAACGTCCAAGAAAGGCAGGCCCGGCAACACTCGCCCTTACAAGCACACCAGTGAACGTAATGAAGACATTGAACATCTGGTGAAAGTGATTGCCGAACACCGGTCCCGTGTGCAAAAGTACCAGTCTCGCCCTGATGGCAAAGATCCAAGTAGTCGCAATGGGAGAAAGGTCCAGGAACTAAATTATACCATCATTGGACTGGAAGCGGAACTTCAACTGAACAGGAAGAAGATCAGAGATGCCCAAAGAAAGGTTGGTAAAAATTAAATGTGGGTAAATATCGATTTTATTTAATTTATAAGAGTGAGGAATCTCTGTTCAGTCTGGAGACTGCAGCGATCTCATTCTAATTTGTCTGCACTCATAATTACAGGGTCGCTGCATCGACCAAGAGTGTTCTATTTCGTCGTAAAAGTAGTTGTAAGGTTGTGACATTAAAGCTTTGAGAAGTTTTTAAAATTTTGTCGAAGAAAATTTATTGCGTTTAAAGTTTCGGAGTATTTATTGCATTTAAAGTTCCGGAGTAAGATATATATATTTGAAGATTAAAAAAACTCGACTGGCATCGTGCCGATATTTTTCACCAGACCTAAACCGCTTTTTCGGATCACAGCGTGGATAGCTACTTGAATTATCTTAAAATTTTATGAAACTGGCCCCAGCCCGGTCACTTTTTTCTTGCAGCAATGAATCTAGTTGAGATCTACGAAACTCTCTCCGTCTTGGAGTTCCGAAACTCTCTTTTTGTGTTCAAGATCGTTGTTCGATATTCATTTGTTTTATGTTGATGTTGTAGCTCCGACAAATGGACCGCCAACGGATATCCAAAGCTGTGTCTGCTGGGATTCCTGTGGATAAGAATGATCCAGCTGTTGCAAGCTGCCAGATTCGCTCGCAGAAGCCGAGAACCAGGGCATCTTCTTCTGGTCCCAAAAACCGTGGTGGTGAAAACGTCGGTGATCGTGAAGCGGATGGTGGTGCTGGTGTTGTTGGAGAGGATAGTGATGGTGGAGCGGATGGTGGTGGCGGAGAGGATGATGATCAAAGTGAAGAGGATGGTGGTGGCGGAGAGGATAGTGATGGTGGAGCGGATGGTGGTGGCGGAGAGGATGATGATCAAAGTGAAGAGGATGGTGATCAGGGTGGAACCGAATGCGAAAACGACCTCGTTGCTGCTACTGATGAAAGCGCAGTTACAACGGATTCGGTAGTTTGATTTCTTAATGCTGGATTTTGGTTTCTCGTCTTATCTTAATTCTCATTCCTAATCTTAACTTTTGGTTGTCTCGAAAAACGTTTCAAAGCCTGTGCATGTTTGTCGAATTTCGTCAGTTTTCCGGTTTACACGGTAATAACGAGATGAGAAAACTGGAAAATGGGGCAAAATTGTGGTGTGGGCGAAACACGGACCCAGCCCAGATCCGGACCCAACTTTGGTCCGAATTTTATCCACCCAGTCCAAGTTTACCACCCGGTCCGTGCCCGTGTTTCCCAAGCCCCAAAATTGGTTAGTTTGGACCAAAATGGTCTTTCCTTTTGATGGTAAATATTTATGTTTTCTTACTAGGAAGATCCATTTGACAGTGGTACTGAAGCTGCAGCGAATGGTGCTATGGATCCATCTCACCAGGCTCCTACAACCAGCGGTTATGTCGATTTGGTAAACTCGCCTGGTCATGGCCATACGCAAACCTCACAAATCAACGTGAAAATGCTGGCCAACTCATCGATCGGCGGCAATGATGGTAAAATTCTGATGTTGCGTTTCAATCCTTTAAAATTAAAATGCTTTCCTAGTAATGTTTGGGTTGTAGCTTTTTTCACAAAAAAGGGAACCCTTTCATATGAGTATATCCGGTGATTTTCTCGGTGCCGTCCCCTGCGCCCCTCTAACTTTAGCTTGTTTTGATCGATTGGACTGAAATTAGATAATTTTGTCTGTGGGTAGGGGTATGATGGATGGAGTGTGACTGAAGGTTGGGGGCTCTCCCTGTTGCGGTGTGCGAAAGTACTCGATACGGTGATGTTGCAAATTGGGGGACTGTAGATTTCAAAAAATGAAGCGTGTATACGGTCAAACACAAACCAAATCAGCTGAGTGCCTTTGATAGCCCAACCTCTTCACGTTATTGCTAAGAACAATTTCCAAAGATGCGCTATGGTACGTTCGTATGTGTGGAAGGTTAAATGTGCTGACAGTATTAACGTTTTCAGGGCATCCTGGTGCGGCTATTATCGATTTGGCGGACCTTGAAGAACCCAGTACTCACCATCCGGAATCTACCGAAGCGGCTGTCTGTTCTTTCCAACAGGATTCTATTGTCGGTTCTGGCAACAGTCATTCGCAAATGTGCGAACCCGTTTCTGCAACAGCTGGCGGCTTCAAGGAAACTATGTCGGGCCCTAGTCCTGATCAACGGAGTTCACCTGCTCTCAGTGACGGCCATTGCCAAAATTTCACAGGTATGTTTTGTTAAAACAGTGGTTACGGTCGCAGGTTAAAATCGCTGGTTTGGTTTTGTTAGTTTTTCTTTTCTGTAGTATTCTGCAATTGACAGAATTTCACAAGCATTTTGGCTATGCAAACTGGCATTCTAGACTCACTACTGACAACAACAATTAACTTTGATTTTATAATTTGATTATTTAATCCTTCGTATGTATACATTAATGTAATACACCCCACTACCATCAACAATTTTTACCGGTTTTGTAGGCAACGGGCTTCGCACCAGTGAATTGCCTCCTAAGAAACGGCGTCGTCTTCTGAATACTATCAGTTCTGAATTAGCCTTGGGTGAGTGACAAAATGTTTTAACGGCATACAGCTAATTTTATTGATATTATTAATTGTTAGTTATTTAACAGCAATGCAGTTTATATAGGTTTGGTAGGAGCGAGTACACACTAGAGATGAGCACGAGCCGGCTCGGCTCGAGAGAAAATGAGGTCGGCTCGGCTCGGGAAGATTTTGAAAGTGGGTCGGCTCGCCAAGCTTGAAATTTAAAATTCTTCCGATTGCATCAAATTTTGTTCTTTTCCATGTTGTCTTAATAGTCAATTTTCTTAAAGACAGCTTCTAGCCTTTGTGTATTAGCAACAAATTTAAGTTTTGATGTTTTCATAAGAACTTGAGGTATACCACAATTAGTAAGTACCATCATCATCATCATCAACACTAATGACATGAATGTAACTTAATATCAGCAAATCTAAATAGAAACGTCAAACCCTCAAAAATGCTTTTTCTTTGACGAAATTCGTAGCAAAACGATGATTTGATCGTTTTATCTCAAGTGAGAACATTTTACATGTTTACATCTCATGTTACATCTAATTCCAAAATTCTAATTCTAATTCAATTCTCCGGTTCGGCTCGGCTCGGGAGCAATTGTTACCGACTCGGCTCTGCTGCCAAAAGCGGACCCGTGTACCCTGACTGACATCAACTACCCGTGCTCATGTCTGTCTACTCTAGTAGTGACGTTAATTTCTGAAATTCTGAATTATTCACGATACATTGATGTCAAATTGTTTAAATTTTCTATGTCACATTTTTAAGGTTGTGATGATGCCTTGAGTCCCAGTAACAGCGACCAATCTGTTTCGCGTCCTAGCCCCCCTCCCGACGGGCAAGCCGGACTGACTTAAGGAGGTTCAGCAGCTGACGTGAGCCCCGCCAGTGGTGACGGACCCGTTTCGTGTCCTAGCCCCCCTCCCGACGGGCAAGCCGGACTGACTGGAGGAGGTTCAGCAGCTGACGTGAGCCCCGCCAATGGCGACGGACCCGTTTCGCGTCCTAGCCCCCCTCCCGACGGGCAAGCCGGACTGACTGGAGGAGGTTCAGCAGCTGACGTGAGCCCCGCCAATGGCGACGGACCCGTTTCGCGTCCTAGCCCCCCTCCCGACGGGCAAGCCGGACTGACTGGAGGAGGTTCGCGCTGCTGCCCCTGCGGGAGTTTCGCCCCCTCCCGACGGGCAAGCCGGACTGACTGGAGGAGGTTCAGCAGCTGACGTGAGCCCCGCCAATGGCGACGGACCCGTTTCGCGTCCTAGCCCCCCTCCCGATGGGCAAGCCGGACTGACTGGAGGAGGTATGCCGCTAATTTCTGAGAAATTTTGTTTTGTTTCATTCAATATTTGCTTTCAGTCTGGGTCGATTTCCACAGTGATCTGACAAAATTTAACTTATCGTTTCGACTAGCCGCTTTTAAAAGCCCCAATTGCCAAAACGTTATCGAAAATTTGGGTGTGCATGAAACACGGCCCCGGCCCCGCATAAACCAATTCAGCAGAATTGGTTTAAGTTCGAGTTGTCAAAAAACTGATTCTTTGATGGGGCCGTGACGGGGCAGTGTTGTATGCACGGGGCCGTAATGGGGAAGGGGCCGTGTTTGTTTGCACCCGGGCCGGGGCCGTGTTTTATTTACCGGCCCGGGGCTGACCTTGTTTTATGCACACCCGAGAATTGTGCTTGGTGTAGATGAGTAGGTGGAAGATGTTTTTGTTTAGACTAGAACTTTAATCATAGGGGTCGCGGTAGCGACCCCTATAATATGAGTGAAAATGGTCGAATGACCGTGTAAAACAAGGCTGCGCAGAAGCTGCGCAGATTCCTGCGCAGATCCTGCGCAGATTATGTGCGCAAAAAATTGTACGTGTCGAGTTTAGTATGTGTGCGAAGTTTCATCCCCGTACCACTTTCCGTTAAAAAGTTATGCCAAAAATCGCTTACGAGAGTGATGTTTTTTTTTCCGGTTCTCCGCTTTGACGTTTGGTAAGGGGGTTTTGTAGCTTTAATAACAACAGATAGAAAAATTTTTGCCTATGAAAACCATATATATTCTTGGAGTACGCAACAAAAATAAGCCGATAGGCTAGTTTTTATGCCTCCCAGAGCCGGAAAAAATTTTTGGTGGGGGGCCAAAGTCGGCCAAAACGCTAAAATGACCAAAAAGTATGCTTCAATGTCACCTTAATAAGTCAGACTGGGCTATATATGGGGCAATACTGCCTATATGGCTGAATAGGACACATATCAGGGTCGTTCAATTGCTATATGATTTTCCGGCCGTGAGCGTAATTTTTGGGTACTGGCCTGCCAAAGTTGGTGAATTTTGGGTCCAACTTTGAACTTGGTTTTTTCGCTTATTTTGCGACCTGGAAGGCTCAAATCGTGCATACAAAGGTTTTTGCGGTCGGAGAATCGATTCCTGCTATTACTTTTGCTGCCCGACTGACCCAAGTTGCTGGGCTGGTTCCACTTTGCCGTCTGGAGGGTCATGTCGGCAACCGCTACCTGGAGGCCCATACTAGGCTCTACTTGGCCTCTCAAAACTTTCTCTATAGGGGTTTTCTGGTGCGCCCAGCTTATTGCCGGTGTCCGTTTTGCCGTCCGACTCATCCATCTTGCTGGGCTGGTTCCACTTTGCCGTCTGGAGGGTCATGTCGGCAACCGTTTCCTGGAGGTCCATACTAGGCTCTACATGGCCTCTCAAAACTTTCTCTATATGGGTTTTCTGGTGCGCCCAGCTCATTTCCGGTGTCCGTTTTGCTGTACAACGCACCCATTTTGCTGGGCTGGCTCCACTTGGCCGTCTGAGGGGTCAGGTCGGTAAGGGGTCAGGTGGTCCAAAATAAAATTTTTCAAAAGTGGTCAAATTTGGTACCAAATGAAAGCCCTAAGTGCGCTGAGCAACTTTTGTCATAGAACTGCATGCTCAAAGTGGCTGTAGAGTGCTGTGGTGGGGTGGGGTGGGGACTTAGGCGATTTTCGGTCAAAAATGAAATTTTTCAAAAGTGGTCAAATTTGGTACCAAATGAAAGCCCTAAGTGAGCTGAGCAACTTTTGTCATAGAATTGCATGCTCAAAGTGGCTGTAGAGTGCTGTGGTTTGGTGGGGTGGGGACTTAGGCGATTTTCGGTCAAAAATGAAATTTTTCAAAAGTTGTAAAATTTGGTACCAAATGAAAGCCCTAAGTGAGCTGAGCAACTTTTGTCATAGAATTGCATGCTCAAAGTGGCTGTAGAGTGCTGTGGTGGGGTAGGGTGGGGACTTAGGCGATTTTCGGTCAAAAATGAAATTGCATGCTCAAAGTGGCTTTAGAGTGCTGTGGTGGGGTGGGGTGTGGGGACATAAGCGATTTTGAGTCAAATATGAAATTTTCCAAAAGTGTCAAAATAGTATCTGCTTGCGCATGGTGTTCGGAAATATATTATGTTGGTTCTTTTTTGCGCATACATATGTAAAAGAATGGAAAACAAGAACCAAAAATGCTCCTTCGTCGCATGTAAAATACATATGAGTACTCTCAGGCAGGTTGTACAAACACGGAAACTAGCCTGTAAAATGCATATGAGTGGCGTTGAGGTTGTAAATTAAGGAAAACAAGTTGCAACGGCTTAACATATGAGCCTGTCCTACAACGAGGCTCATATTGGCGTCACAGTGCAGTCTTCTTAAAGATCATCAGGCCATCATATTAAAGAAAAAACGAATGAATTGAAATAATATGTTAACATTGTGGCCTGAAAGAAATGGACTGAACGAAGTGAACTGCGACACCTCAAGTTGAACTGTATATACATGCAAGCTGATGTTTCCCGAAACACCATGGCACCTACTATTTCCGGAAGCACTATAGTACACCTACTGTATTCTCGGAACACTATGGCACACTACTCTCACATACGTAATGCTTTCCCCACTTGGCTCTGAGTCAGAGCGCAGAGTGGCATGCCGTATAATGCGTATGCACAGTATAATGTCTTAGCGACAAGATGTGTGAAGGACAATTTTGTAATGAAAAGCTTTACGTGCTATTTATATGAAGGTCAAATATCGACAAATTATATTATTATATACGCCAATATGAGCCTCGTTGTAGGACAGGCTCATATGTTAAGCCGTTGCAACTTGTTTTCCTTAATTTACAACCTCAACGCCACTCATATGCATTTTACAGGCTAGTTTCCGTGTTTGTACAACCTGCCTGAGAGTACTCATATGTATTTTACATGCGACGAAGGAGCATTTTTGGTTCTTGTTATTACTTTCTGAATATTGTTTAATAGCGAATAGCTACATTGATTCATTAATTATAGGTAAAATCAACAGTGCATAAATTGCACTAAGAAGAATTTTATAATTTATTAACGGCCGTTTGCACCAAATGTGATTAACTATTTGCTAAGCACTTGCTATCCGAAGACCAAATGATCAGCTAAACAGCTAATCTTGAGCATTTGCTTAGCACCAGCTCCGTTGCACCACATCTGATTAGAAAGTGATTAACAGATCATCAGTTTAGCAGTTGTTTAGCAAATATTAGCATTAACTAAGAATTGACCATGAAACGTCTGGATTTTTGGATTTGGACCAATCAGCTATAGGAATTTTATGCCATTATCATGTGATTACAAGGACTTAATTAGCATCTGCTTAGCAGTTGATTGACTTTAATCAGATTTGGTGCAAAGGAGTTTGGGATTAAGCACTTGCTAAGCAATTGCTTAAAGCACGAAATTCGCTAATCATTTGCTAATCAAATTCTCTGTTGTATGAATGACTACTTAGTGGTTTTGACTGTAAGACTTCCATTGTTCAAAATATTTTAGCTCTTGAACCTCGCTCAGAGAATGGTGGTACATCTTCTCGCGGAGACCCAGCCAGCAAACATCAAAGCAGCAAAGGCCAGAAAGTGAAGCGCAGGAAACCGTCTACAGCTGAGAAGGTACAAGATATTAATATGCAAGATCCGGCTTTATTCCGCTATTGGGCGGAATTTTATTTGATGTGATATAGCGTTACTTTAATCGTAGATCGCCATCGCAGCAGCGACCCCTAATAGTGTGTGTTGTTATTATTTATACCTGGTTTTTAGAAACCTTTATTTCATGTTTTAGCCCCGACTTACCATGGTAGACTATTTCCGACAGCCGCAGCCATCGCAAGAGCAGGTAAGCTCGTTGCAGAAAATTTTGCCTGTCGATGGTCTGGGCTTTTCCAGGCTGGGGGACGGGGAATTGTGGGGAGCTGCCATGTCAGATGTCATGGTGTTTGATTCTTCTTCTTTTTCTTCCCCTCCCCAAAAAGTGGTCTAAAATCGTAAAAATTCGGTATTCGACCGTTTTATTCATACGGCTATACTAACTAAAAAGTGCTAAAAATTCAGTTTGCGCATCAAATTATATGACCAAAAATCTAAATTCTGGTATTTTGTCTAGTAGAATTTGAATTTTATGAAGAATTTTATTTATTTATTAGTTATTGTGGCACTCGTCTGCGGTGGCTCGATGCTCATTTTTGTAGTTGGTTTTCCTTAAAAGGGGACCTTTGTTCAGGAACTTCTTTTGCACCAATCAGCCAGTGTTTTCGCTGATTTCAGCGCGAGGAAATGGAACAAGAACGCCTTAGAAACTTCATTCAGTTTGGTACCAACAAAGACGATTTCACTATTGATTATACGAATGAGAAGGGTCGGACAATTTGTACAAACAGCATCTTTGAGTGTGGTGATCTTGTCCTCGAATATGAGGGTGAATTGATTACACGCAAAGAAGCTGAGGAACGCATCTGTACTAGATACGCAGAAGACCCAGAAGCTGGTAGCTATATATTCGACATTTGGCATCAGAATCAACCGTTGAGCATCGATGCCACCGTAGAAGATGGTACTTTGGGTCGACTGGTGTGCCATAGCCGGAGAAATCCTAACATCAAACCAGTTATTTTTGTTGTAAATGGAAGACCACGCTTAATATTTGTTGCTTTAAGATCGATTTCGAAAGGTGAAGAATTGCTTTACGACTACCGTGATCGCTCCAGAAAATCTATTTCTGATTTTCCCTGGTTGAAAAACTGAATGAATGAACCGAATTGAATGAACTGAATTTATGTGTAATTTTAAAGTATGCACTTACTATTAATGCATTTACGTTTAATGCTGCACTGCACCTTTGTTATAGATTGAACTTTTGTGTCAGCAGTCCTTGGAGTCTACCTTTGGTAAACCGCAGCAACAATGTGGTATGGTGCCAAAGAAAACTGTTTTCGATATGTTGGACGCAATGGCACAAAAGTTCGATGGCTTTGTTGTCGACGATTTACCGTAAGCGTCAATGTTTTATTGATATGTCGTTTTATTTCAAGTGTCGGAACCTTAACCAAATTTGGAGGAAGCATTTTTTCGAATTCAAAAACGGCACTAAAGAATCATACGGTGTGAACTAAACTGTAGTTTCCTGGCGAGATTTGGTTGGGGTTACCTTTTTGCTGTGTGTGGACAATTTTATTTTGTTGATCTGTTGTCGTTTTCATTCAATAAACGCGGTCTCAATTTGCCTAATCTTTTAGTCAGCCTTGCGGGAGTTCGAGATTATAGATGTTATTTCATCTAGCCTTATTCTTTTCATCTGATCCTTTTTTCAGTAGGTCCTTAGTTCTTACATCAACAACGGTATAGCACTCGTAATTTAAAATTCTTGATCAAAATGTGTCCAGAACATACATTAAAACAATTTTACTAGGCTTTCTTTCGGCTTGGTTTGCCTTTCTGTAGGAGTGCCTCACTCAGCAAAATCTGTGTATATACATGAAAAGGCAGTCTTTGGTGTTGGAAGTTCGTTTGTGACAAGAATAATTATCCCTATATTTCTCCGTATAGTTTACTGGCAAAATCCCTATATTTTGCCATATTTCCAAATTTTCCGTGGTTGAGGCACTGCGGAGGGATAGTGATCACCTAGGGGGGCTACTAAAATCGACTTGCCCCGACTTTGTCCGATTGGCCTACTTTTTGGCGAAGATGTAGAGCATGGGTGTGGTCAAAAAATATCGGGTACTGAGATCTTAGCTGCCTTCCAGCCATGTGCAGCCATCGCGTTTATGTGCCCGACCCCACGTTTTTCACAACAACCAACATAATTAATTAAAAATTTCTACTGGATGCAAGACCCTAGCTTCAAAGCTGCCATTTGCAAATATGATTACTATACCAGAAAAATACTGGACGTCTGTATCTTATCTGCATCTCTGGGAATTACTCTTCAAAGTTGAAGTTTCGGCCAAAATTTAAAAAATTTGGCTAATGAAAGGAAACTTTTATTATTATCTTCAAAAATTGACAAAATCGCCATTTTCAGTCTGTCGGATCCTGTGTAGAGCTTTTCTGCAGCTCGGTCGAAAACAGGTCGAAAACACCCCCACATAAGATTTCAGCTCGATTAGTGAAGGTTTGCTACTTCTATGGCTGCAGAAAGTGCGAGCTATGAGGCTGTAATGGGGTTTCGGAAGTTTTGAAGATTAGAGTGACGAAAATTTTCCGAATTGGGAGGTTAAAATTGGGGGGCTGCACATGGCTGGAAGGCAGCTAAGATCTGAGTACCCGATATTTTTTTGACCACACCCATGCTCTACCTTCGCCAAAAAGTAGGCCAATCGGACAAAGTCGGGGCAAACCTTTAGTAGCCCCCCTTAAGCCCTCTGCCCCTTGAGATAGCCACCAAAGTTTAATCTTTTAAGCCAATTTAAATTTATTTGGGTCTGTTAGCATGACAATTTATTATGTGGTAAATTATTCTAAAGGTTTAGAAAACACGAAGCTGTTTTACGAACAACATCAAGCGTAGATAAAATACTTTAGCCAAACTCCAAATCAGTCTCAAACAGCAAACGTCTGTACCCTTAAGCTTTCTAGCTGCTACACAGCTGAGATAAAGCCGCTTTCCAGCCGTGTGCTGCCGCTGCCGTGGCATCTGCAGAAAGATATTGGTATCATCTGCATCTTTAGGGAATTGATCTTCAAAGTTTAAGTTCCGCCAAAAATTTAAAACATTTTGGCTCAAAAGAAAATTATAATTCTGGTGCAAGCTGTAATTTGGCATACACAGAAACCGTATAGGTGTACTCATTTGTGCCAAATGGTAAGAAATTCTGCCGACTCAAAAAATTTTGTGTCAACTTAGATCCAAATTTTGTCAAATTTACTATATTCTGGACGATGGTACCGGCAAAATCGACAAAATCATTTTTTTGAAATTGAAAATTTTTGAGATTTGAAGTCAGCATGGTCGAAAATACACCCACCAAAAATCTCAGCTTGCGACTCGATTTGCGACTCCTATGGATGCAGGAAGCTTCTACGCAGGATCCGAGACACTGACAATGACGGTTTCTGCAATTTTGAAGATTCAAGTTAGCACCTTTAGACCTTAAATTTACGACTGGCAGCACTTAAACTTACTTACTATATACTTTTACGTTCTTGCACATTGTTGGTTTTAGGGTTGTGCACTGTGGTCAATGTGAGATTGTAGATCACCACAAAGATGGTATTACCATGAGAGTGTCCACTATGGGCATATCACTTTCTGTGGGACTCTGTCGTTTGGCGAACCAGATCAGTTCCTTAAATTTGGGTAGCATGCGATCCTCACGTGTTTTGAGTTTCATCATTGGTTTCGCTGTTTGGAAGACTCAAAGTTATGTCAATGCTGCCGATGTGCTGGAGTGGTACCACACTCAACATGGACATCGTACCAGATCAAGGGGTGAATCTGTCGTCGAAACAGCTCTTAAGCGTGTCCCCCTCACAGGTTTTGTGTCCAACCGTCCTCGCAGCAAGGCCTGCATTGTTGCGTCTCGGGCTGCTGATGATACTTCGTGTATCAATGAACTTACTAAACCTCTTACATCAGAACAATCCAGTCGCATCAATGACGTTCTAGATCTGGTGAAAAAGACTAATCTGAATTCGACGGTTACATCAGTCATCAAGTCATGTGTTGCGTCCGCATGTGGCCTCACAAAGCAACAGGCAGCTGACTGCGGCATTCACAACGTCCCGCGTGCCATGAAACGAATAAAAGATCTGTGCGAAACTCACCGTTTCATCAATTCTCAAATTGAAAAGCTCGAAGGCGTCTTGTCACACCAAGAAGAGCTAACTGAGGAAGACATAACGAATGCCGGGATTGAAATTGCAGACGATGTGAAGCGCAGTTTGTTGAAACAGTTTACATCACGCGTGGCCATGTCATTTCTGCATCAATTGAAGGCTAACGGTTTTGACGTGAAAACGTGCTGGCGGCAACGAAAGAATTGGCCCGTGGACGTTTACAGAGCAGTTTGCGGTACCCTGGACTTCCTTGAAAATCGCCAACCTGCGGACTGGAGCCAAAGTGACGTCCAAAAAGCCCTTGATGTACTGGACGTGTTCAAGAAGAAGGTGGATAGTCTGGACGATGCTCTAGAAGATTTTGCGTGTGCAGATGATGTGTTGGTAGAGTCGGTGGACGGAGCTGAAGCAATCCAAGCTGCGGCCGGTGCTGATGGACTCAGCGATGATCACCGAAAAATGCTGCATCATTTGGCGGAAGCTCGGGTCGATGCAAAGACCAGGCTTATCATAGGTCTCAAGCAAAAGGCTTTATTTCGTGCTAGCCTACTGCGTAAAAATTATCCACCTCGAACAAAATGCCGATTGGAAGACGAATTCCCTGAACTAGGAAAGGCCGTCGAAGAATATGTGAAATCCCTTGGCGTTGGAATTGATCGGTAATAATGGTTTTGTATGGTTTTATGATTGTTTTAATACTCTACCATTTTTGATCCGTATTTAATTTTTAATTTTAATTTTTGATGGACCAAATTTTATATATATATATATTAGTGATGTGGATCGGATCGGCCGGATCGGATCGGCTTGATTTTGCCGGATCGTCGATCCGGCAAATGAAGCAAATTTAGAAAATTTGTTCCAATTTTTTTACAAAATTGCAAGATTTTTTCAAAAAATTTTCAAAATCTTTCCGGAATTTTGTTCAAATGTTGAATTTTCTGTTGTTAATGTTTTTGTTTTATGTTCTGCCTCTGGATAAATTCCGGTACGTGGTTACAGACCGAACCTCCTTTGACCTAACTGCGGAAAAGCTAAGGATTTAAATTTTTTGCAATCAAGAGTATATTTTCTATAATTTTTATATATTTTTAGCTTAGTTTACTCATCATCATTGCTCAGGATTAGTCGAAATTGATGGTCGAAGCTAACAAAAACTAAAAGAACACTGACTGATTGCATTAAGAGTGAACAGCAATTCAAATGAGGCAGCAAACAACCAAAACTAAAGCTAAATGATCAGTTAACGAACGTGAGAATTGTTGTTCTAGCACATTCTGAGCAAAAATTTAGTGTTTTATTAGCTGTGCCGGTTCCTCTATGAAACCTAATCGAAAAATGTTGCAACATCGACTCAAATTTGATATATGTTTTTTCATATTTGGTTTGTTTTTGTACCTGTTAATGAAGATAAATTTTTGTGCGGCCGTTGTAAAATGGCCCATTTTTAATATGTTTAAAAATACCGTATCATTCAATTCAATTTAGACCCGATTTTTGACCCGTGAACTGGTATAAACTGGTATTAAATCCGGAAAAATTTTGTTTTCTTGAATTTGGTAATCAATTGCATTTTGGGAAATGATTACCATTAAAATCGTGTTCAGATTGTCAAGAGCTGTTAAATGATAACCTTTAAAATGCGTTAAATGATATGTCAGCATTGAAATATTTAGATTCCGAAAATTTTGAAAATTGGGTTTCACTTTGGTTGAAAAGGTTTTAAGTGCAAAACTATGACACGGAACCATATGTATTTGATCACGAAAACTAAATCTTCAATGGGCATAAATTTTAGTAAACCTTTGAATATTCTAAATTTTCCGTACATAAAACCCGGGATTCCGGATTTTTCCCGATTTTCCATGTCATCTCCGTAAACATATACATTGCTTGCTTATATACATTGTTTGTTTACAAATGAACAGTCAGAATTATTCAATAAGATTCAGAAGCGAAGTTTGATGGAGAGTTTTGCAAAATAAGGGGAAATCAGAAAATATAGCAATTTAAATGCCTACAATTGAAAATTAAAATTATAGTCGGATCGGATCGGATCGGTCCGATCCGGGGCTGGATCGGATCGGATCGGATCGGATCGCCTGGCAATTGGCGGATCGGATCGGTAGGTAATTTTGGCTGCCGATCCGATCCGATCCACATCACTAATATATATATATATATATATATATATATATATATATATATATATATATATATATATATATATATATATATATATATATATATATATATATATATATATATATATATATATATATATATATATATGAAACTGCCGACTGTCGTTTTGTCTTGATTTTAAAAACTACTTTCCTCGCCATCATGGATACCATTCCTCAGACACCTCCCGCTGGGCGAGTGGTTACTGACTTCTCGCTTTCCTGTACTCCGAGGTTCGAATCCCTTCCCGCTGACACATTAGATTAAATCCCCATATAATATTCATACGTCTGTTGCTAGTAATCATTCGAGGTGAAACTCAATGGTTTCACGGTTGTGTATGTCGAGCCAGAGTTGGTCGCCGGCCGCGGGTACCCGCGGGGCGGGGCAGGGCGGGTGTTAGCAAATTTCAATTTGTGAATTATTTGCTTGCAACAAATTATGTGATTGTTTTAGAGTGTTTCGCGCTAACAAAGTCTATGATAATGTATTAACGTAGAAACACATATTAATAAAACGAAAATTTCTGTTTAAATTTAGTTTTTTGCGGGTACCTTGCGGGTATTATATACATATCTGCGGGGCGGGGCGGGGCGGGTACCCTTCTGCGGGCCGGGGCGGGTAGCAAAAATCCGGCCCGCGACCAACTCTGTGTGGAGCCACTTCTTGACAAGGGGGTGGAGGTAGTTTCTCCTGGAGCCACTTTTAAACCTTTCACTATTAATAGCCCAGTAGCTTGCAACTGCTATTGGCTGTGAAGCCTGAAACAGGCAACATAATATTTATCGTTTTGCTAATTTAGGTGGAGGCGTACAGGTGCTCTTTGTTTGAGTGAAGGGCAACTTAGCGGCGCAGGAAAGCGCTGCACGTGGTCAATGGTTCAAGAGTTTATGTCCAAATACTGTGGACGACCAATTAGTTATGGTACCGCGGTCCAATTTTGTTTGGCAAGATTCAACAACAGAAGCTCTGCTGGCCGCTACCGAAATCAGGCAGACATAACACATCGGCGTTTGCGGAAAGGATTCAATGTGAAGGTATGTTGAAATGTTCACACTACTGGGTGCTTTATGTAATTCTTGTAACCAGACAACTAATAAGAAGAAGAAGATTCCAGTTAGTAGTACATGACGGAAAACAATCATTCGATGTACAGAAACGATAACTTAAGAAAGAAATTATCGTCTGCAGGCTCTAATTGTAGTGGTTTTGCGAAATTAGGCAAAGGAACTGGTTGCGAGACATTTATTTTCGTGCATTATTTTTGGAAGGTTTTAATCTGAGAATTTGCAGCCAGATGCACCGCCCAGCTACATTCAAAGAGAAAGGCTATTCATTATTATTTCATGAAGGCAGTGACTGTTTCAGTTTAGCCTCTCGGCAGTCAATGGTGGCTTTCATTTTTTCTTTTTAGCTAAATATCGATGCCCACTACAGTTGTGCGTGCTATGGGTTGTTAGATTGTATCCAATTGCAAGACATGACCAATGTCGTTGTTCTTAACAGGTTTAATTTTCATTTGTATATTTTTCTCTTCATTGTTTTCATTGCATGCATTTGAAAGGATATTGACAATTTTTGGGGTTGTTACACTCATTTTTTAGCAGAAAAAGTGTCGTTTGCGGGACAAATTTTGACACATAAGTCCAAATAACTGTTGCTGTTAAATGTGAAACACAAAAGTGGAAAAGTGTAGTTTTTAAAGAGAGTTTTTGCTTAATATTAGATTTGGTACCTTTTCATTAAAAAATTGTTCTTGGTGTTGATGACTCCCTTCTTCAAAATTAATGTAATTTTTGTTGGTTTTATGGGGGCTTATTTTTCGTCTGCCCGTATATATCCACATATTTAGAGATGACATGGCGCAGTTTGAACTGAATACGGCGAAAGGGCATAACAGCCTGTCAAGCTTGCACTATGGGAAATCGGGTGGTCTGACTACGTTCACTGACTACAATCCGACTCAACAAAAGCACCTCCAGTTGGGCTCGCACTATTTCTATACTGGAGCGGATAAACGTCAAGGTGTCGCTGTCGCCGTTGTGAAAGCTCCCGGTTTCATCCATCATAAGGTAATTTTATAAGAGATTACTAGGTTAAACCGTCGTTTAGAATTCTTGTAGATATTTAAATCTAATTGGCAACAAAGTTAAATTCATACTGTCATCACTCAGAGGGAAGGGGACTGCACATCGAAATTGGTTTATCTGGAAGAATCAGGCACGTCCGTAGGCAATTATCTGCTAGAAGCAGTAGTTCTGTTGGTACTGCTTACCTGAGTGGGAGAAAGCAAAATTGTCTTTAAAGAGTACTGGCTCTGGAAAGTAGAGATGCACCGGGGCCACCACTACGGGGACTGGGACCTCATCGTGGCCCCGGCCGGGACCACAGGGGCCTAGAAATTATGGGTCCAAATTTAAAATTTTCGAATTTTTTTTAAGAAAATTCTAATTTTGCAACAATTTCTGGTATGCAAGCGTTGCTATCGTTGTTTAATTCAAAAAGGTGCGTAATCAAACGATTTGACCGTTTACGTATTTTCGTAATTTCAAAATCTTGATCAAAAAATGTCAGAAATTTACAAAATTTCGTTAATTATGTGCATCCCTACTGGAAAGTTTTGTGTACATGTTCGTTTGTTTTGTGTTTTTACTGTAAAAGAAAGTTTTTCGAACGAAATATTTAATAGATTTGTTCAAGCGAAGAGAAATTAAGAACTCCATAAAAGCTTATTTATATCTTATATATTTTTATTTTGAAAAAATTATTTTTTATGTTTAGAATAAAACAAATTTATAAAATGCACCAAGCAAATTTTTCCGTTTGTAGTATTTTACACAGTTTGTCGTAATCACGTAAATGTTCTAACTAACTAACTTTGATATTTGTACACCTGTATTTTCTTGTGTTTTTGTATTACATTTCTTGTATTAGATCACTCTACACTTCCTGAGGCGACTGGCGGCCAAACGATCTTTCAAATATTTTCGTCTAATGTTTCCAAAAATTCAAAACACTTCGTTCAACACTTCTCCACTGATGAACCGCAAGTGTTAATTTAATGCCGCAAGTTAATGTATTTTTTAATATTTGGGTCGGACTTCTATTTTGAGTTAACTTCATTCCGAATAAAATCTCGGAAAAGGAAAATAAGAGTTGGTACGTTAAACCTAAACTTGTTTCTACATTTCAGGACGCTGTCCAGCATTTTGAAGATTTACGTTTGGTTCGCAGAACTGTGCCCCAGGTGTCTAAGCTGTACTACACATCAGCCGGTAGCAGGAAAAAAATCAGCTGCCACCGCAGGGATGGCGCTGTAAGTTTACTTGATATAAAATAAAGGATATTAGGTTAAATTTAAGACGAAAAATATAATTTTACAGTTTCAAGAATCAAGTCAGATCAATGTTGGTGCTGTATACAAACCGTGGGAAAGATGATGCCGCTAAATGTTTAGTTCCAGCTAACATATTTGATGATGCATTTTACTCCCAGTCAGCCCCGATGACGTATCCCGGAAATGTTTGAGGGTTATAAAAGAAAGTAAAGAAGACCTACGGTTGCACCGAAAATGTTCCGAAATCTTCTAGTTGGTGTGATCTTAATTACAGTTTGGATTAACAACATGTTATGAAACTGTTTAAGGTGGATGAGTCTCCATATAATCGTCGCCCCAGAATTATGCTTGCGTTGGAGCATTATTTGGAAGAAGAATTGTGCACGCTGCTGACTGTTAGATCTTCTGGTTGTACGTTTTTGATTATATTTACTTTACCCTTTGCAGACATTGATTGTAGCCGTACCCAGGGGCTAAATTGATAATATGGCTACGAAGTCCATGAAATGCTTTTTTAATGGATTTTTAATTAATACATTCTTTGTTAAATGGGCTGCTGCTGTGTGTTTGAGTGGCTAGTTGAAAGTAGATTTGCAAGTACAGTCGAGTGAGCATTTAAATTTTTGTAACTGTTACCCTTCAAAATTGAACGAAATTAAAATTATGTAGGGGCGGCGATAGCGCCCCTACATAATATGGGTGTAAAGGCGTCTGCGCGGCCCCCTGGAGACCGTGTTGGCCTGGTGCCAGCTAATTAGAGGTTCGGGAGGGGTAAAAATGTTACCATCGTAAAGTACTCGATCAGTACTACAAGTACCACCATACTTTTGGTTAAAATTCCGAGCTTCGAAATTTTGCACTAGGCGGGAGTTACCGTGCGTTTGTTTTTTTTTCTCGGTTAATAACGCTTTTCGGAAGTGCTTTATGTCAGCGCAGTGTTGGAACGATATGGGCATTTTGGTCCTACTACTATTATATGTTGGTAGGCAGGGTCCTCCCATGCAACCTTTTTTTGGTCATTTTGGCACACTGCCAATTTTGGCTCTGTGCCAAGGCCCCAAAGTCGGACTTTCGCTATTTTGGCACTTCGGTTGTGACCGACTTTTTTTCACGGGTTAGCAGCTAGATCGGTTTGGTTTGTTTTATTTGAATATTTCGGACTATGCGCGGAATGTGACGAGGGGGATTTTTTAATTTCGCTCTGAAGCTTTCAGGAGATGGGCCCAAACTTTGCATTTTTTCACCTGTTTTCACGAAAAGTTTCTAAGTCCCACTTTTACTAGAAATGGCCTAAAAGTCGCTAAAAATGGCGTTTTTCGGCCTTGGGGTGGTACCCATATATAGTAAATCGGGGTCGCTAAAAACGATGAGCATACTGCCGATACCGCCCGAAGTGACCACTGGTCAGCATGGCTCCCGTGGTTCCTCGCCCAGGGTCAAAGTAGGGAAAACTCACTATTAAACAGCGTTTTTCGGCGTTTTGGTCGGGGGCATATATAGTAAATCGACTACGCTCGTTTCAATGGGCATATTGTCGAAAACGATGGGAGTGACCAGTGGTCACTACGGCCTATGGGGGCCACTGACCACTGGTCAAACCCCTTAAAACAGCGTTTTTCAGCTTTTTGGTTGGGGGCATATATAGTAAATCCACTACGCTCGTTTCAATGGGCGTATTGCCGAAACCGACGGGAGTGACCAGTGGTCACTACGGCCTACGGGGCCCACTGACCACTGGTCAAACCCCTTAAAGCAGCTTTTTTCAGCTTTTTGGTTGGGGGCATATATAGTAAATCGACTACGCTCGTTTCAATGGGCATATTGCCGAAACCGATGGGAGTGACCAGTGGTCACTACGGCCTATGGGGGCCACTGACCACTGGTCAAACCCCTTAAAGCAGCGTTTTTCAGCTTTTTGGTAGGCGGCATTTATAGTAAATCGACTACGCTCGTTTCTGGCTGAAACCGTGTCACTCGGTCTATGGGGCCTATTGACCAGTGGTCAAACCCCTTTAAACCGCGTTTTCCGGCGTTTTGGTTGGGGTGGGGGCATATATAGTAAATCGACTACGCTCGTTTCATTGGGCATATTGCCGAAATTGAGGGAAGTGACCAGTGGTCACTACGGTCTATGGGGTCTATTGACCAGTGGCCGAACCCCTTGAAACAGCGCTTTTCGACGTTTTGGTTGGGGGCATTTATACTAAATCGACTCGCTCGTTTCAATGGGCTATTGCTGAAATCGAGGGAGTGACCAGTGGTCACTACGGTCTATGGGGCCTATTGACCAGTGGTCGAATCCCTTGAACAGTGTTTTTTGGCGTTTTGGTTGGGGCATTTATAGTAAATCGACTACGCTCGCTTCATGTGCATATTGCCGAAATCGAGGAAGTGACCATGGTCACTGTGGCCTATGGGCCTCTGTGACCACTGGTCAAACCCCAAAACAGCGTTTTTCGTTTGTGGGGGCAGCGCCGCCGTCATGGCAGCCGAAACCGAGGGAGTGACCAGTGGTCACTACGGCCTATGGGCCACTGACCACTGGTCAAACCTTAAAGCAGCGTTTTTCGCTTTTTGGTAGGCGGCATTTATAGTAAATTGACTACGCTCGTTTCAATGGACATATTGCCGAAACCGATGTCACTACGGTCTATGGGGCCTATTGACCATGGTCAAACCCCTTTAAACAGCGTTTTCCGGCGTTTTGGTTGGGGTGGGGGCATTTAGTAAATCGACTACGCTCGTTTCATTGGGCATATTGCCGAAATCGAGGGAAGTGACCAGTGGTCCTACGTCTATGGGGTCTATTGACCAGTGGCGAACCCCTTGAAACAGCGCTTTTCGACGTTTTGGTTGGGGGCTTTATACTAAATCGACTCCGCTCGTTTCAATGGGCATATTGCTGAAATCGAGGGAAGTGACCAGTGGTCACTACGGTCTATGGGGCCTATTGACCAGTGGTCGAATCCCTTGAAACAGTGTTTTTTGGCGTTTTGGTTGGGGCATTTATAGTAAATGACTACTCGCTTCAATGTGCATATTGCCGAAATCGAGGAAGTGACCAGTGGTCACTGTGGCCTTGGGCCTCTGTGACCACTGGTCAAACCCTTAACAGCGTTTTTCAGCTTTTTGGTTGGGGGCTTTGTATCCACTCGCTCGTTTCAATGGGCATATTGTCGAAAACGATGGGAGTGACCAGTGGTCCTACGGCCTATGGGGGCCACTGACCACTGGTAAACCCCTTAAAACAGCGTTTTTCAGCTTTTTGGTTGGGGGCATAATAGTAATCCACTACGCTCGTTTCAATGGGCGTATTGCCGAAACCGACGGGAGTGACCAGTGGTCACTACGGCCTACGGGGCCCACTGACCACTGGTCAAACCCCTTAAAGCAGCTTTTTTCAGCTTTTTGGTTGGGGGCATATATAGTAAATCGACTACGCTCGTTTCAATGGGCATATTGCCGAAACCGATGGGAGTGACCAGTGGTCACTACGGCCTATGGGGGCCACTGACCACTGGTCAAACCCCTTAAAGCAGCGTTTTTCAGCTTTTTGGTAGGCGGCATTTATAGTAAATCGACTACGCTCGTTTCAATGGACATATTGCCGAAACCGATGTCACTACGGTCTATGGGGCCTATTGACCAGTGGTCAAACCCCTTTAAACAGCGTTTTCCGGCGTTTTGGTTGGGGTGGGGGCATATATAGTAAATCGACTACGCTCGTTTCATTGGGCATATTGCCGAAATCGAGGGAAGTGACCAGTGGTCACTACGGTCTATGGGGTCTATTGACCAGTGGCCGAACCCCTTGAAACAGCGCTTTTCGACGTTTTGGTTGGGGGCATTTATACTAAATCGACTCCGCTCGTTTCAATGGGCATATTGCTGAAATCGAGGGAAGTGACCAGTGGTCACTACGGTCTATGGGGCCTATTGACCAGTGGTCGAATCCCTTGAAACAGTGTTTTTCGGCGTTTTGGTTGGGGCATTTATAGTAAATCGACTACGCTCGCTTCAATGTGCATATTGCCGAAATCGAGGAAGTGACCAGTGGTCACTGTGGCCTATGGGCCTCTGTGACCACTGGTCAAACCCCCTAAAACAGCGTTTTTCGGCCCTCTGGCGGTACCCATACAGTAAATCCGTGTCGCTGAACACGATGGGCATACTGTCGAAGTCTTTGGCGAGGCGAAAAAGTTTTCTCCTTATACCACCCACAAACAGAGGTTACAGCGGCCGAAGCTTGGGGCGGAGGTGAGAATTCAGTTGCACTTATATTTATATAATCACTTTTCTGCTCTACCTACGGCACTGTTCAAGCTCCTTGTATCCATTGCCGCATTGCTGGAAAGGGATCCTTTAAAATGACAGAAAGACTAGTAATAAAAATGCTACTCCGGAGCATGAAAAAATAATATGGGTGGTGGTGAGGTTGTAAAATCAAGATAGGACTAGTCTTAAAAATGCTAAATATGGGGGCTAGGTTCAAAAAAAGAAGAGGACTAGTTTGTGGGCGAATTAATATGGGCACAGCTTCGCCGAGCAACCCATATTCGCGGGCTTTCACGCTTCGCCATGGCGATTGTCATAATATAGAATGCCATTATTGTCAGCCAATAATAACAATTTCAGCAGTTAAATAATCGCTGCAAGTTGCTTGCTTATATATCGTAAACTATATAGTAATTTGGTTGTGCTGGAGTATGGCAAGCAACTAGAAGGAACCAAGGCTATGATTGTAACGCTAACGGTTCAATAGAAATAGAAGATCGTCGGAGAGAGTCCTGAAATTATTGTTGAAATATAGAGTTTTCTTATAAATGGTTAAAATGCACAGTAAATATTAAGGGTTTATCGAAAGAAATATTTGCTTCCACTAAAACTCGTTTATCATAGTTGTATATTATTTACTCACCGTAACTAAAACTGAACACTGGTATATATACATATGTAATACGTATGTACATAACTTTTTCAGTCCGCGAATATGGGTTGCTCGGCGAAGCTGTGCCCATATTAATTCGCCCACAACCTAGTCCTCTTCTTTTTTTGAACCTAGCCCCCATATTTAGCATTTTTAAGACTAGTCCTATCTTGATTTTACAACCTCACCACCACCCATATTACTTTTTCATGCTCCGGAGGAGCATTTTTATTACTTGTCTTGTAACAATTTTAGCCAGTAATCTGAACGAAGCTGAAAGACTGAACAGTTGCATTTACCAGGGCCACTCCGGGGTGGTAATTCCTAGCACTTTGGCTGGTTCTGTTCCCGCCAATGTTGATTGGATGGCCGACCCTCATTATAAGGAAATAATGATTGAGAACATGAAGCTGGCCTCAGACATGTATATTGAGGCGGTGAAAGGTACTAAATGCGGTGGAAAACCAATTCACTTTTTACCGTCTGAGTCTGATGACGAAACATCGCTGATTGCAAAGGCATGCCGGACATTCTTCGGGGCTACCACAACCCACGCTGGTATGCGTCTCCTCAAGGAAAAGGAAGCGGAAGATCCGGAATTGCGTCAGCTGAACTTCTCACGGACCTTGGAGGATGCCTTGTTAGTGATGAAAAATCACACAGTCTTCGGTGGTCCTGGCAATCGCCATGTTTTTATGCTGTACTGTTGTTTAAAATCTGACTGCCCGCATCCTGTCTGTTCGAACCCTCAGTTGCGCGAGCAATACTCAACGGATCCGCCTGTTTGGTTCCCAAATGGTCCCAAAGTCAAGGATCTTCCTTTCCCGGTCCCGGACCCTGAGCGGCCTTGGGGTGCCGATGACTGTCCTACCTGTCTGGAGTTTTGTGGAGGGCATTATATGCCACCCGAAAAGGCTCTAGAACACCAGGATTTGGCAATTCGGGAGGCTCCTAGTGTTGTGTTGACCCGGTACGGCAAGGAAAACGGGTTTGATATTTCTGAAGATGCTGTTGAATCCTTAGCCAGGCAAACCCTTCTGCCTCCGGACTCTGTTCGTTTTTGGTTTGAAGACAAGAAGATGATGGCTAACGCAGCCAAGGCGTCTAGACTAACCAAAACGTCCATACCTAAAAAACCAATCCAGCGAAAGGAACCGGAAACTACCAGGATTGCCAAAGCTGCTTTAAATATTTCTGGTAAATAAATTCAATATATAGTGTGACTAAAAGGGGTTGGATTTTTTGTATTTTCCCCTGTTCCATTAATAAAGGCATAATTTTGTAAAATTAAAGTAGAAAATTTTACGGTTGGCATTTTGTTTTACCACAAAGTAGAGGTCTGCTAAAATGTGAAAAAGCAGTGTTTAAGTAATTATGTTGTGCTTAAGTCTGGAATCTGCGGCAGTCTGGAATCAGAATTTGAGTTTTGTTTATTTATTCACTTAAAGCCTAATTAAAATTACCGTTTAGTTACTTCAGTTCTAGCTTAAAACTATCGAAATTAATGCTTACTGCACTTTATTAATGTTTGTAATTTCAGATTCGGAAGGTTCTGGTGAAGGGCAGAATGGCAGTGGTCCCAGCTGTTCATGGCGGAGACCTCGAAGAGGTGAGTAGTCCTACTGAATCGTAGTGTGGCTTAAATGTGAACTTGCGTTTTTTATAATACTGAAACTCATGTGTAGACTTTTGTAATTTTTTCAAGTAATTTCTGGTTTATCTAATAAATTTCTAGTTTCCCTTGCTAGCTGTAAAGATTAAAAGTAAACGCAGAGGGCTATTATTTTTAGCCAAGTCAGCTCGAAAACCATATTGGACAGACACAGCTACGGTTTCGCCTAATTCTAGTGAAAGTGGAAGTAATGGCGCCCCCTCTGCAGACCTCTCAGAGGTTTCTTCTGGCGAAACGTATTTTCCAGGTAAGCACCCAAGTTTGTGTGACTTGAATGGGTAACATTCATTGCCGATAATTGCATTGCCGAGAAAGTCAAGGAAGCATTTGCATTGCTGAGAAAGTGTCAGCCTGTTTTATTTACATGCATCAGACTCATTAAAGCTAGATGATCATTTTGAATGATTTCCCCGCAAGTTTTAAGGCCATGATTTAACGGTTTTTCATTTAAATTCATTTATTAAATATTCAATTACAGTAATTGTACGTGCCGTTTACAAGGTGCAGCTGAATATAATGGCGCAAATGAATATAAGATAATCGGCACATTGTGGCCTTAAAACTTGAATTCTTTCACTTTCTCGGCATTATGCAACAATGAGTGTCTGGCTTATCCCTTGGCAATTTTTTATGGGGGGGGCTTCATGGGGGGCCCCCCCATCGATGGGGGGGGGCTCACCCAAAATGGGGGGCATATTTTTAGAAAATTTTTTCGAATTTTTGTGGGGTTTTTTGTGTACAAACTGCTAAAAATCGCTAAGAATGACTAATTCTAGGTGTTTTTTACGCTAAAATAGCGAAAATTTAGTCAAAAATCCGGCGAAGCCGGAAAAATTTTTTGAAAATTTTGGGTAAAAATGGTAAAATTTGGGAATTTTTGGGGTTATGGGGGGGGAGTTCGGGATTTATGGGGGGGGGGCTTTTCATGGGGGGGCTCCTCGAATGGGGGGGGGGAGGTCGCCGAATGGGGGGTGGAACGCCCCCCACCCCCCCCCCCCACTAGGGATAAGCCAGAGTGTTGACCTTTCTCGGCAATACAATTCTCGACAATGCCTTTCTCGGCAATGTGTATTCTCGGCAACGAGGACACCCCGCTTGAATCTGTCCGAAACTAAATTAGATTGTATTGGCGTTTCCAAGGCAGAATCGATATTGAAAATCGAATCTGGCTATGTTCTAAGGTTTTGTCTTAGGTTAAATTAATTTATTATCTGTATGTTTGTGTTCGGAATACCTGAAGAGGGGAAAGTTTTCCGTGGTGTTGTTGTTTTGTTTTGACTGCGCACTGCGCAGCAGAGCTGCCTAAGAGCCATAAGAGCCATTTGTTTGTGTAGTCTTGCATCTACAGATTGTTGTGTGCGACTAGCCCCTGAGTGATATTAAAGCAGACTGACCTTGTGCATAATTGGTCCTTTTCAAAATTTTAAATTTGTAGACGTGGCACGTGGCATGGAAGACGTGGAATTTCCAACTGCCAGCACAAGTCTTGCTCTCACAGCTTCTCCAGCCCATGTTGCTGTCACT